>JAKOOJ010000003.1:136160941-136245941 GCA_022577455.1 Arizona elegans
AGAAATAGGCTCCATGATGAAAACAAAAAGCACATACAAAAAGGATCAAGATTCCCCCATGATTTAGGTTAGGAAATTTAATTCCTTTTGGATTAGAGTCATATAATTTCCCAAAGATGTTAGTTCTCATCTAACTGCTGTATTTTGTACTCCTGGTACAAAATTTGGGATTCTTCTGAATTGCAGCCTCCTGACCATGCATTCATGCCAAACATTTTCTTCCTCGAGAATTAAAGAAAAGCAGATGAGTTTTGGATGGATTCTTCAGTATCCCCTAATCAGATGGATTGGCTTGCTTGCTTGTTTATTTATGGTTTTTTGTGTGTTTGCAATTGGGCTGACTTTTTCAGCGAGCTAAAACAAATTCTTCTGTGACCACAACTTAGGCTATTTTATATATTGGCTCTATTTTACAAAACCTCAGGGAAAAAAAGTCTTTGTTACTTTTACAGAATAAACCATCTATAATATTAAATAAGAAAAGCAATAGAAACCTACACTTGCTTTTTCTTTTGTCTGAATACTCCTTCTACTTCAAGGAAATGCTACATTTTCTACCTATAGGTTTAAAACCATGCCATTGTACTGAGTTGATTACAATATATTGATCTAGCATTAATTGTGCTGATTTTCTGATTATTCTTCCCTTTACAGTATAAACCAGACACGTGTCTCCAAATATCTTTCTAAACTGGTAAAAAGAAGTTTGTTGCTGTCATTATTTCCAATATTTGCATATCTGAAAAAAATATAACTGAAACTAGATTTTTAGTGCATATCGAGAAAAATAACTCCCTGGGACTGTCTTTCCTCACAATAGTAGGAAGATATCCAACAATCCTTCCAAATCTTTCCTGAGATATTTTTTTTTTTTTTAAAAATAGTAATACATAATTACCACCAGCTACTGTGAATAAGTCTTGCCCATTCATCTAGCCAAATGTGCTACTAAACATATTTGGAAATAATCTCCATGTCAGGGTTCCAACCAAGGGCCTAATAAAATTAGGAGTCTCAAGCCACTTAGCAAGAAAAATTCAGTTGTTTATTAGGAGCGTCATGTTGGCACAACGTAGGTGAAGCCAGCTCTGACTTCACCCAGTTTGCGCCTTGCCTCTGAACCTGTTTCCCCCTCCCCCCAAAGTGTGTCACCAGTCACATTCCCCAACAAAGCAATTTCACGGGTCGTAGAAGTCATTCCCTCCAGCCCAGTGGTGAAATCCAAATTTTTTTACTACTGGTTCTGTGGGCGTGGCCTGGTGGGTGTGGCTTGGTGGGCGTGGCAGAGGAAGGATATTGCAAAATCTCCATTCCCACCCCACTCCAGGGGAAGGATACTGCAAAATCTCCATTCCCACCTCATTCCAGGGGAAGGATACTGCAAAATCCCCATTCCCACCCCACTCTGGGGCCAACCAGAAGTGGTATTTGCCAGTTCTCCGAACTGCTCAAAATTTCTGCTACCAGTTCTCCAGAACCTTTCAGAACCTGCTGGATTTCACCCCTGCTCCAGCCATTGTAGGTCTCCGTGGAGATGGCCTTGACTTCGGCTGGCTAGGCTGTGTTTTGTTTTGACTGAAGTGTGGATTCCTTGGTGCAGCTGCGAGGCACGATTTCCCATCACCCAGCCTATGGCAACTCAGGAACAAGTCAGGAAAGCTTCATGAGTTGACATTCCGCTCCACTTAGATCAGCTCAATATGGCTCAATAAAGTTACTATTCTGTGTTAAATATTTTCCAGAATAATCTATGCCATGATTCAGTTGAGGTGGTTGTGTCCGAACTTCACTCGTAACATTATGGGCATAAATTATGTTTAGGGATGGTACCTTTAATCTTCCTGATTTAATCTTCCTAATTATGGGTTAAATATTATGGGTTGAAGACGTTTTTATTTCATCAAGCCGGCCTAGCTTAAATGGTTTTTAATTGGGATTTTAAATTTTATGGATTTGGGGTTTTAAATTGGGTAGACAATGATTTAATTCTTTTAATTATCTTAACTTTTGTATTTGTATGTTTTTTAATTTTGGCTGTTCACTGCCCTGAGTCCCTTCTGGGAGAAGGGGGGTATGCAAATTAAATTAATAATAATATTATTATTCATAATAATAATAATAATAATAATAATAATAATAATAATAATAATAATAAATGGTACAATAAATGTACCTAAGATTTGGTTGTTTAAAGATAATGTGTTTCTAATGCTCATAATGTATCTGGAGCTCTCAAAAGGTTTGGAAAAGTAGAAGAAGGGGCACCAATCAGTAGCACAAGCAGTTATGTGAAGATTGTCCTGGTGTCATCATTCAGTTACAAGTCAAATGCACGGCTGGGAAAGCTAATCTAGAATTTCTAGTAAGGTTGTATTTTAATGAGCATGATCATCTCTCAGACAACAAAACAATATTTCCTGAAATGTAAACAATCCATACCAGCTGGAATAAGGCATCACAGACTTGAATTGCTTAAAATTCTCCAGTCTCAGTTGAGGCTGCAGACTCCAGTTATATGGCTTTTTGCTAATCTATATTTCATGCTGGCATTAAAAAGAAAATGATGACAAGAGTGCTGGTTCTATTTGGTTGCTGAAAACGAGGCAATACATCTCCGCAGTAACAGCGACTAATATTTCTTTATAAAGTTAATAAAGCCAGCTTTCAATAAATAAAAAAAGCAACAGAACGTATAAGAGAGAATAGACTCTTTCTATAATACAAATACAGAATATCCTGAGATACACATAATCCTTAATCATGCAAAGAGCACCCTATTTTATGGAAAGATTTAGGTGAGATAGCTGTTGATAGAGTATACTGTAAGATACAGGCAATCCTTGACTTGTGACCTTAATTGAGCCCACAAATTTGGTCCTAATTTATGGCAATCATAAAGCCAATTTTACAACCTTTTTTTGCAGCTGTTAGTCATTTAGTGAACCCATTGTTCACTATGGGTGGTTTTTTAAGAAAACCAGAAGTAAAGGGCCAGTTTTTGGCAAAAATCTTGTAAACTGCAGTCACATGACTGTAGAGCGCTCCAAACAGTAAATGTGGATTGATTGCTGTGTGCCAAGATGCAATCATATGACTGTGTGAGGAGAGGTGGACAGACAACGGAACTCTGAATCGGAATCCTAAGTCCCTTTTTTGGGATCTGTTGTAACTTTGAATAGTTGTTAAATGACCTGTTGTAATTCAAGGATTATCCTGCCCTTGGATGGGACAAATTTACATGGTGTCAGCAGATTACAAGACTTTAATGGCAAAAACCAAATAGTCAATGTCACAATGCCTTGCTTTTTTGGTGGAACCCTACCAACATAAGAAGGAAGAATAAATAAACATGGTGTTATAGGACTAGTACAAGGGTGTCAAACATTAGGCCCGGGGTCTGGATCCAGCCTATGGGGTGCTTAGATCTGGCCCATGGGGCTACCTTGGAAATAGCAAAGAACCAGCCCGCGGTTCCTCTGCCAGCAAAAACGGAGTTCCGTTTTCACTGGCAGAAGGTTGCAGGAGGCCATCACAGCCGAAAATGGAGTTTGCGATGGCCACGGATGGCCCTGCTGAGTTCTGTTTTCACTGGCAGAGGGTTGCAGGACACCATTGCAGCTAAAAACAGAGCTTGCGAGGACAACAGGCAGCCTCCCGAACTCTGTTTTTGCTGGCAGAGCACTTGGGCCACCACAGATGCCCCAACATGAGTGAAGGCAAGCTGGCCACGCCCACCCTGGCCCCCTGAAGTCAAACACAACCCTTATGCAGCCCTCAATGAAATTGCGTTTCACACCCCTGGACTAGTAAAACCAAAACCTAACTAGACCATTGCTGTAAATACTGCATCTGCAATGGTAAATTTGTAAATTAGCCTTCCTTAACCTTGTACTCTCAAGAAACTTTGAATTTCAACTCCTTCAATAATTCCCAGGCAATGTAGACATGGTCCATACTCACTGGGTATTATAGGAATTGTAGTTCTATCACCTATGAAAAGGTATTGGGGTGAGAAAGCTTTTGTTGTGGTAGTAAATGTGCATATTATATGTAGTAAATGTGCTTTCCCACTCACAGGATAGTTGAAGTGGCTAAAATAAAATATCTCCTTGGATCTTTAAATGGGTTTAACCATTTTTGCCCACTTTTTTTTAACAAAAAGGAAAGTTATGACACTTGGAAGCTAATCACAAGATAACCCAAAGATAATTAAGTCCAACTGTCTATACAGAGGGCAAAATATTTTTTTTGCCTACCCTCTGTAACTATAACTCAGAATACTTGAATTAGGAATTCAGTATTTTGTGGGAATCAGGTGGCCATAGTATATGTGTAGATCGGCCTAGCTGGTTGGATACGTATACGGAGCTTGGCACCGGAATAATCTGAGTAGGAAAAGCGGGTTCAGCTAGATGACCACTGGAGAGGCTCTATTTAGAATGGAGGCTGTGTTTGCAAGGCATAGACATCTCCTTGTAGAACATTCCTGAGGACTGAGGTAACCTCTGATAACGGGGAGATGGGCCTCTCGGCTAGCAGAAGAAGATGCTGGGAATGAAGCCAAATATGATAACATAGCAAGAGCCTTGGTAGTACAGGGGTTTAAGGCACCCTGTTATTAAGCTGGTTATTAAGACCAGCTGCCTGCAATTACTGCAGGGTTCGAATCTCGCCAAGGCTCAAGGTTGACTCAGCCTTCCATCCTTTCTAAGGTAGGTAAATTGAGGACCCAGTTGTGGGGGCAATAAGCTGACTTTGTATAAATATACAAAAGGATGAAGGCTATTGCTGAGCACATTGTAAGCCGCCCTGAGTCTTCGGAGAAGGGCGGCATATAAATCAAATTAAAAAAAAAAAAGAGTTAAGTTTTGTTTCTGCCTTAGGTATCGCTTTCCTAGAATTCATGTGATTTACTGTAATATGGTAGGATGTGAAAGTTATGTCCAGATATGGAGAAAATCCTTTGTATCACGGATGTAATATGAGAATGTATAGCTGTAATCATGCCTTCTGATATGCCCTCTACCCTTGTTTAATAAAAGAGAGGTCTGGAGTCAGCTCGAGGCTCTCTCATCCCGAGAAACACTTGTCCTGTGTCTTCTCTAATCTGGACCTCTCATGGGGAGCCTACCAGGATGATTGCAACAGTATTTCACGTTTGGTTGATGGCCATTCTGCATTGAGGGAGTATTTGGGTCAAAACCAACCCAACCCAACAACTATCTCAGGACATAGAGATAACAAAAATAAGTAGAAAACGAGCTGAGAAATAGTATAGTCCTCCTAAAACCCTCTTAAGTTTTTAACTTGCAGAATAATGGGTCATCCCAGTATCTATGGCACAAAGATATCCTGTTAATCATTTATAAAGGATATTCTCATGACAAATGCTTTGTTTCATCACAAGAGTATTGTAGGTAAAGCTTTAAAAAATCTCTAGCTGTTCTGGTGGCAAAATGGTTTTTTCCCTTGTCCTAATAGCAATAGCACTAGCACCTAGACTTATATACCACTTTACAGTGCTTTTACAGCCCTCTCTAAGCGGTTTACAGAGTCAGCATTATTGCTCCCAACAATCTGGGTCCTCATTTTACCCACCTCCGAAAGATGGAAGGCTAAGTCAACCTTGAGCCTGATGGGATTTGAACTGCCAAATTGCAGGCAGCCAGCGGTCAGTAGAAGTAGCCTGCAGTACTGCACTCTAACCACTGCACCACCGAGGCTTTTATGCAAATAATGCCACATGAACAATCTACAGAGCCTCTAAGCAATGTTGATGACTATGTTATGGCTCTTAGCAGGACTTTTCTCTGTGTCCACCATATCTCCGACTGTTAAGAGCTGCTTGGAAACCCGGTCGGAAAAAAAGCCTCTCACTCTGCTTCTTTTGTCATCTCTACCAGACCTTGTAAAAGGCATCAGGCTCAGTGGAGTGTCAAGAGAAGTATAAAAATATTGAAAGTACCAGATTTATCTCTACAACAATTAAATTGTCAATACTAAGAATGTGTACGCAAAAACCTTCCAACTATTTTATACTTTGTTATGGAGCATATTTGCAAAATCCTGAACAGACAAACATATGTCAGCCAGCTAAAATGAGACAGCACGGTGACAGCACTTCTTAAAGCAAAGAATTCCGTGACAGGGGAACATCCCTGAAAGAAAATATTCTGTCAAGTTACAAGTGTGGATCATGCCCAAAGGGTGAGACTGGGAACATGCATAGAATGACATTGGCACAAATGATTAGGTCAGACTACTTTAAATGTGTGATTGGGATATGGTGGCTCAGTGGCTAAGATGCTAAGCTTGTCGATCGAAAGGTTGGCAGTTCAGCGGTTCAAATCCCTAGTGCCACGTAATGGGGTGAGCTCCCATTACTTGTCCCAGCTTCTGCCAACCTAGTTGTTCGAAAGCACGTAAAAAATGCAAGTAGAAAAAATAGGGACCACCTTTGGTGGGAAGGTAACAGCGTTCCGTGTGCCTTTGGCATTTAGTCATGCCGGCCACATGACCACGGAGATGTCTTTGGACAGTGCTGGCTCTTTGGCTTTGAAACGGAGATGAGCACTGCCTCCTAGAGTTGGGAACGGCTAGCATATATGTGCAAGGGGAACCTTTACCTTACTTTAAATATGTTATGCTCTCAGTCTTGCTTTGATGACCTGAATATTTTGTCCCAGGATTTACTGCTGATCCTCTGAGCCTTTACCTTCAGATAGAGATACAGACTGGTTTGCCTTGCCCTCCCTACTGACCCTGACTATCTCTTTGCTGCAGACTTTCCGGAAAGTACCCTGTGCTAGATTCTCAATCTCTGACCGTTTGACCTTAATTTTTTGCCTTCCTGGACAGGACAATTTTAAGGTCTCATTTAGTTATCCAACTTAAAATAAGAGCAACTGCATCTTGAACTTCCTGTTCATCTTGAGGGTCATCCATGTGGAACATATTGCATAATTAAAGCGCCTTTTTATACGAGTTCATACTACCTTCATTCAGTAATTTGTGAAGGTCCTGAACAATTCAAGTGAGTTTCTAAGCTAGCAACCTGTTCTCTGGAGGACTGGAAATGGGAATTTCTCTTACCATCTCATTTTTTTTAAAAAAAATATGAACTACATTTGCCTTTGTTGAAGGTGATGAATTAATTGTGAAACAATCTCCCAACTGCAGTAGGTTGGACCTGTTTAGATCAGCTCTTCTTTTGAAAGTTCACAAATGCTGAGGTCTTTGCATTAGAGATACTTGAGAGATGCTGTCTAAATAGCTGATTGCTTTTATGCTGCCATTATGTGTGCTTTTTGTGTTTGTTATTCTTTTAAAAAATTTAATATTTTCATTATATTTTATTCATGACGCATGATGTCTTTTGATGGCTTCAGTAAGTACTTGGGTTATAAATCCATAATACATAAATTCATTGCAAGAAGACAGAAGTAGATCTCTGCTACCTAACTTTTCTTACAGATACATCCTTGATCTCCAACGGATGGTGCATTCTGCTGGTCTTAAATAGGTAGAAGGCTAAACAGGATATTTTTGAAAGTGTCTCTTGAACAAGGAGTCAGTTAATGAAAGTAAATCCCAATTGCTTTGCATCAATACCAAACCAAGTAACTACTTAATAACTTCACTATTAAAGGTAGTGTTAGGAAAACATTGTCTGAGCCCAAAATCATGGTCATAAGTCAGTTATAGTTGATAAGTGGATCACATCCACTTAATGACACACTCATTTTTATGACTATTTTTGAGGTAGTCATTAAGCAAATGTCATTAAGTGGATCATTGTTTCTTATTGGGCATTTTTGTTGGAAACTGGGAGTAAACGTTGGTTTCCAGCAAAAATCTCATAAATCCCAGAATGCTGAAAACAATTGGCAAGTGTCCAAAATACACTCACATGATTGCAAGGGAGTGCCCAGCCATTGGAAGGTCAAATCTGGGCCGCAAGTACCTTTTTCAGGATGTGTTGTAGCTTCAAATGGTTACTAACCTACTGGTCATAAGTTGAGGACTATCTCTCCTATTAATACTCCTATTAAATATAGGATCAATAGATTTGGGAATTGATTAGCCCAAAGAATCCAGTGGAATTCTTTCCATCTTACTTCCAACTTTCTTTAAAACAAAATCCGCACCAATGAGGTAACTCAGTGGTGAAATTCAAATTTTTCCCCTACCGGTTCTGTGGGCGTGGCTTGGTGGGCATGTGACCAGATGGGTGTGGCTTGTTGGTCATATAACCGGGTGAGGGTGGCTGCACAACTGACTCACACACAATGCAAGAGCAGCTGGATTTCACACAAAATGGCCCCTGCAACAAGCAGGAACCTCACAGGCAATCAAGCACAGCTGATTTTCTCACAGCTGATTGGTAGTAAAAAAAAAAGAAGTAAAAAAAAATTCCAACATTGCTCAGTACAGCTGATTGTTGCACAGCTGATCTTCGGAACTTTTTTTTTTTTTTTTTACTTTTTAAAGCATTTGGGTGAATAGGTAGTAAAAAAGTGCTTTAAAAAGTAAAAACAAAAGTTCCAACCATCACGTGGCACAGCTGATTGTCGTACTTTTTTAAACATTTTTTTTACTACTGGTTCGGGCAAACAGTAGCAATTATTAATACTGGTTCACCTGAATCGGCCTGAACCAGTAACATTTCACCCCTGAGGGTGAAATGAATACACTGATTGAAACAAAAGGAATCAATTTCCAACCTTTTCCTGGGAACTCCAATAAAAATATGATAGAACGATCACCCTGTGATAGCAAACATAATTTATATTTATCGCAAGTGCCTTTCAAACATTCTACTGAAAGCAAATAATTAAGACAGAGAATCCTCTTAGCATAGACTTCACACTGACAGAGTGGTTAGGACAGAGAAAAGCTTTAGTTTGTTTCCAAAATGACATTAATAGCTCTTGTTCATTGGCTTCAGTCTTTAGCCATTAGTCAAACACAGAGGTCAGCATTAGGCAAATGCATGGTCCTTGGCATGCAGTGGCAAATTAGCAGATTAGCAGAATTGCAAATTAGCAAATCTATTCCTGTCCCCTTTGGCACATCTTCATAAAGATGTTCATCTTCATCTCCTTGTCATTCGTTGCAATGGGGGCTGTTCTTTCTACTACCTACACTCAAAAAGTCCTTGGGTTGCTTCCTTCCAGTCCTTGCTGTCTGGTGCTGAGCAAATACTGGCGGCATGTAAAATAACCAATATTTCTCTTCCTCTTCTTCTGTTGACTCTTATTCCTCCTTTCCCATCCTTGGCTTTTCTCCTCTCTTCTGATTCTGGCCTTTTCCTAATTCTGCTCCTTGTTATAACTCTGAACTTCCCTTCTGTCTATGTCACTTTTCTTCTAGTTTTCTATTCTCTGGCCTCCACCAAATGTGTCTTTCAGCATTTTTTGATCTTCTCTAATATTCTCTCTTGCTGTCCTCCACTGAACTTCTTCTTGGTCTTGCCCTGATCCATCACCCTGCCTTTGACTCTTGCAGCTGCTTCCAAGTCATTACTCCTTCACTATATACTGGTCCTTGCCACCAGCCCAATCACACCGTTCATGTGCCTCCAACCTCTGATACTGCTTTCCCTCTCTAATGTGGTTTCTGGCCTTGATCTATCCCTTCCTCCTTTTCTTCTTGGGATATCTGCTTTCTATCTTGCTCTCTCTCTCCCCTCCTTTTTTCTAAGTTTTTTTTTTTTTTTGACATGCCTTTGTTTCTCCTAAGGTTCAGTCCCTCCCACTCTGTCTAACTTTAATTCTCCAACCTTTAAACAAGTGGAGATCTCCTCAATTTCTAATCTGCTTTGCTTTGCAACCCCATCCTAGCTTTCTATACTGCTCAGCTATGATGTAAAAAAAAAAGCTATCTCTTCCCACTTATTACTATAACCATGTTGCTTGTATCTTTAAATTATATTGTTTTTATTTGTTTCCTAGTACGATTTGATTGCTTATTAGTAACCTTGGCTATCACTAAGTGTTGTATCTTTTTATTCTTGATGAATGTATTTTATTCTCTTTATGTACACTGAGAGCATATACACCTAAGACAAATTCCTTGTATGTCTAATCACACTTGGCCAATAAAGAATTCTATTCTATTCTAAAAGAGGAGAGTTGCATTCAATCTGGTGAAAGAGAATTTTCTATGGAATTTAAGAGAAAGAAAATTTCAGGACATGTTTAATGGATGGGAAGAGTAGTATCCAAGCTTTAGGTGTGATATCTTGCCTTTCAATCTATGGTAATCAGTAGCCTCCTGGTTTTCTTTTTTTTTTGAACATTTTTTTTTATTTACTTTTAAAACATAAAACAACATCTTTTTGGAGCAAGAGTTTGGCCCAGTATAACATAGGTATAAATTCCCAATTTCATCGATTAACATCTTAAGACAAACAAAAAATAACAAAAATAACAACAACAAAAAAACCCGCCAAATCTAAACCCAATTTTTATCATCCAATCTAACATCTTATTCTAACATTTAAGTTTTTATTATGTAGTCACCCTAACTCTTAAAGTTCAAATTCAAACAGCACTTTATAGTATTCATTTATCATTTTAAACCAGTGGTTCTCAACCTGTGGGTTGGGACCCCTTTGGGGGTCGAACAACCCTTTCACAGGGGTTGCCTAAGACCATTGGAAAACATATATTTTCAATGGTTTTAGGAATAATTTTATGGTTGGGGGTCACCACAACATGAGGAACTGTATTAAAGGGTCTCGGCATTAGGAAAGTTGAGACCCACTGTTTTAAACAATCAGTATTTCATGTATTTTCTATACTTCAAAGACCCAAATCAAATCAATGTTTCTTTTTAGAACACATCTAATAACCAGTATAAAATATTTCATTCCTCTCTGAAAAACATTTTAAAGTCAATATCCATTCTTCAAAAGTATCTCCTTCATTCCTCCTAGGTTTATTTTTAGCTGGATTGCAGCTTAGTTAGCTGGTTTCCAGGGATGCTTTCCTCCATTCCTAATCTTATTTATTGGCTGGATCACAGTTAGTTTTAACTGCTTCCAACATTTTCTCCTTCACTCCTCCTAGGTTTATTTTTTGCTGGATCACAGCATAATAAGCTATTTTCCAGGGATGCTTTCCTCCACTCCTTACCTTATATTTAACTGGTTCACAGTTTAGCTTTAACTGGTCCCCAGCGTTGCCTCCTCCATTCCTCCTAAGTTTATTTTTGGCTGGTCCACAGCTTAGTTAGCTGTTTTCCAGTGATGCTTACCTCCACTCCTTACCTTATATTACCTGGTTCGCAGTATGGCTCTAACTGCTCTCCAGCATTGCCTCCTCCACTCTTCCTAGGTTTATTTTTAGCTGGTTCACAGCCTAGTCAGCTGCTCTCCAGGGATGCTTTCCTCCACTCCTAACCTTATATTTGGCAAATTCACAATTTAATTTTAATCATCTAATTCCCAAAATTATACTTCTTTAGCAATTTAAGATAGCAATACATTTTGAAATATATCTTCTCTCCTACTCTCTCTATGCCAATTCACCATAGTTATAGAATATATAAACAAATCTTATTGTTATTCAAGAATTCATTCCCATTCTCTTGTTTGATATAGAAAAACAACATTTTAAAACAACTTTAAAATCCATTTTCTATAAGCATTAAAACACTTATTAATATTTTTTAGAGAATTCTTTCAAAGTATTCACATTTTTTCTATTAATCACGTTTCTCGCTTTAAAAATGAGCATGTATAAATAGTTCTTAACAGTATTCAAAGCTTCATTCACATTTTCTTATTTTCTATAAAGCACAATATTTTAACCGTTTTAAAGAAACAATTTTCTATAATTGTTGAATCTATCAATAATTCTTATTAGTAATCAAAGATTCATTCATAATCTTCATATTTCTTATAGCTTACAGCATTTTAAACCACGCTTATTAATAAAATTTTTTTTAAAGAAATTTCTTTCAAAGTATCCACATTTTTTCTGTAATAATATTCCTCGCTTTAGAAATCATCATCTATAAATAGTTCTTAGCAATATTCAGATATCCACATTTCATTATTTTCTATAAAAAAAACCAAAAGAACAGTTTTCTATAATTATTAAGTCTATCAGCAATTCTTATTAATACTCAGAAAGTCATTCATAATCGTCATATTTCTTGTAATTTTTCTATATTCCCATTCCCCCCCTTTTTAAAAAAAGAATGCTTCTTTCAATAATAATAAAGAGGATAAACTTAAAAAGGAGAAAGGGAGAGGAAAAAAGAAATAGAAGTATGACAAAAAATATCAAAGGAAAAGATTTGAAAGAAAGAAAAAGGGAAAAAGGAAAAGCAAAAAGAAAGGAATGAGATAGAAAAATAATACAGAGCAAAAAAGGAAAAGGTAAAAAGGAAAGAGAGAGAGGAGAGAGAAACTCTCTTCCTTACATTGTTTAGGAATCAATTACATAAAAAGCATTTACATCCATTTTAATCAAAATATGGTGTTTTTCTCATTCTGTCCAAACTCTTCTTCTTTTACCCCCCTCCTTTTTCCAGTTCCAATATCCATAAAGTTATAAAGACTAACAGATTTAGTTCTTTTGTATTCCATATATGGTGTCATCATGTCCTCTTCTAGGGGTACGCCCTTCTTCTTCATTACAACACCATTAATCAGCAGTTTTAACTGTTCCAAATAGCTTCTTCTTTCCAACTATCCATAAGTAGTTCAAAAACAAATTGAATACATCCAAAATCAGACCTCCTTAGTTTTTCCTCAATATACACCAGTTCGAGAAATAAGAGACAAAGTTTCTTCTTCAAACAGCAAGGAATACACAATTTGCAGTTTCCACTTTCACTTCTGTTAACAAGCATCCATCTTAAACTCCCTCCGCTTATTATCCTTGCAGCTTTTAAAAAGACATTCCGTTTCTTCTTCTCCTTCTCTCTCTTTACAGCTAATCCATTCTCCTTAATAACCAAAAATCCATCTAAAAAAACATTTAATTCCAAAGGCAGATAGTAGATATTATCATCCTTTAAAGAGTCTTCACTTCTCCTTGTTAATTATTTTAAATCTTTCGCCCAAATAATTCTTAGCCGCTGTTAGGGCCAGGGCATTGTTAGTCCCAAATATTTGAAAGCTGTTCCTGCCTGGGCTGGACTTACGCATTCAAACAGCTTGCTCCTGCGTCTCCTCCTGCACTTTGCTTGTCCCGGCTGCTGCGGCTTTGGGACAGCTGCCATGGCTGCCTCTCCCAACACCACCGGCATAGAGGGTTATCCTCTATGTTCCTCTTGGCCGTCCGAGGAGGTCCCTCTTTGTCCCCCTGTCCCTACAGGACAGGGGAGGTCCACAGACCTACCGGCGGGGGCTTGGCAGACAGGATTTTTGTGGGGCTCCGAAGAGCCCCACTATTTCCATGTCCGAATCGCTGCGGCACCAACCGGAAGTCCTCTAACCTCCTGGTTTTCAATGTTTCAACAAAGATGCCATGATGGAAGTTGTCTCAGTCATCTACAACATAGGGTGCAAGGTCTGTAGCAGCCACAGTGTAGGATAGACAGGTAGAACGCATCCATGAACACCAACGATACGTCAAATGGCATGATGAAAATGCCTTACTCTCACAACACATAGACAGATTCAACCACAATTTCAACTGGGAAACTGTCAGCATCCTGTTGTTGCTATTGTTAGTTGCGACCCATTGCGAACTCATGGACAATGTTCCTCCAGGCCTTCCTGTCCTCTACCATCTTCTGGAGTCCACTTAAGCTCACACCGACTGCTTCAGTGACTCCATCCAGCCATCTCATTCTCTGTCGTCCCATTCTTCTTTTGCCCTCAATCATTCCCAGCATTAGGCTCTTCTCCAGTAAGTCCTTCCTTCTCAAAGTATTTGAGTTTCATCTTCAGGATCTGGCCTTCTAAAGAGCAGTCAGAGTTGATCTCCTCTAGGACTGACCGGTTTGATCATCTTGCAGTCCAAAGGACTTGCAGGAGTCTTCTCCAGCACCATAGTTCAAAGGCCTCAATTCTTTGGCACTCAGCCTTTCTTATGGTCCAATTTTCAGAGCCATACATTGCAACTGGGAATCCTAGATCAAGCTAAATCCAAACATGCTTTGGAATTCCTGGGAGTTAGGCAATCAGACAACTCAGCCATCAACAGACACTTAGAAATAAATCATAGTTATATATCATTCAGAAGAGACAATAAAAAGGCTAAGAAGGAAATGAAGAGACCAGAACACATCCTTTCCAGCAACTTACAACTGACTATGGTGTGTGTGCATGTATGTAGTACAGGTATGTGTGCTTCTATCAGAACTTCTAAATCAGATTGTAAGTATCTTTTGGGGGGAGTATGTTGTAACTGATCACTAAGCAACGGGTTTTTGAGAAAGACTTACCTCTATAGAAAATGATAGTACAAAAAATGTGAACATAGAAGTGTTTCTTCTATTAATAAGTGACTTCAGTGGACCAGCTTGTTAGATGCCAGAGGACATCTATATAGAAACGCTGGTGTCCCTGGACACAGGGCTGAAAATCTAGCCCTTCCAGCACAGAATGGGACAATTTATTTATTTATTTATTTATTAGTCATATTTCTATGCCGCCCACTCTCCGAGGACTCTGGGTGGCTTACACCAAAGACAGTATACTAAATAGCATATTGCCCCCAACAATCTGGGTCCTCATTTTACCCACCTCGGAAGGATGAAAGGCTGAGTCAACCTTGAGCCGGTGAGATTTGATCCGCTGATCTGCTGAACTAGCAAGTTAGCTGAAGTAGCTGCAGTACTGCACTCTAACCACTGCGCCACCTCAGCTCTTAGTCAACTGGCTGCAGTCAATTCACCATAGCCAATTCACCTCGGCCAACTTGCTGTGGCTAGCTTACCACAGGGCAATTCACAGTGGCCAATTCGCCATGGGAAAACTCACCGTAGGACAATTCAGCAATTTTATTTATTTAAAATAATTCAAAAAGTATTTAAATTTTTTGTCATTCCCATTTCATTTTGTCCCTCTTTTTGCATCTTTTCTTGAATGATTCTATTTCACCATTTCTTCGATATTATGTCATTGTTCTCCTGCGACAAGTTGTGCCACCGCAAGTCGGCCATGGCAAATTATCCCATGGTGCGTTGGCTGTGGTTAGTGATGTCCTCATTGCCCTCGAAAGACTCTCAGTGGCAAAAACATTGAATCAGAAGGTCCATTAATGTCTGTTTCTTAATGCTTACCAGGTTATGGCTTGGTTCAGCCTAAGAATTGATAATATTGAAGCTGATTCTTTGGAGATTTTTTTTTCTTTTTGAACTTTTCACAAACTCGCTCATGACAGTTTGAGTTATCCTATGCTAGGATGACTCCTCAGCGTGTCCATTCAGTTTTTAACTTGTGACACTTGCTTCAAGGTAACCTGTGCTCTATTGGAAACTAATGAAAAAGTTAATGTAAACTATTATTTTTTTCAACTACTATGTATTGTAACGTGAGTTCTGGAGGAGGGGTTCTTTGAGCGATATATCTTTACAAATATATAGCAAATTTGACATAATCTCCCAAATATCAACTTCTAGAGAACAATTTCAGGGGGCCACCTTGTTCCTACAGACCAATTTTTCATGAGAAATAGCTTTAACTCTGTTTTCTACTAAATCATCGTGGAGGAAAGAGGCATCTATCTTAGTTTTATTTGCAAACTTGTATCTGCCTTTTCACTGGTATTTTTCTTGTCAATCCATCAAACAAAGACCTTCAGGAAACTTAAGACAATGCATATTTATTCTCTAGGCACCGATCGTTTGTCCTGCTGGGTTTTGAAGTGTGCATTGCCTAGACTGTTTTCATTAGAAAGATACCACTGATGATGGGAAAAAAAATAAGAGAGGCTTAGTTCATGACACATATCCCAGAAAACACTAAGATTCTTGCAGTTAAAAATGTGTCCAGCTTTTCACCTATCCAAATTTACAGAACAATGAATCTGGATTGTGTGTATTTCAGGAAAACAGCAATAGGATTTAGACTGGCATATACAAAATGGGATATAGCATACTCTTAAACAAATGGCATGTTTTTCTAAAACAATGATCCCCAAAACTTTCGCTTACAAAAAAAAAACTGGGGCTCAATTGTGGTCATAAAACGAGGACTTAGGTAAAGGTTCCCTTCGCACCTATGTGCTAGTCATTCCCGACTCTAAGGGGCGGTCCTCATCTCCGTTTCAAAGCCGAAGAGCCAGCGCTGTCCAAAGACATCTCCGTGGTCATGTGGCCAGCATGACTAAACATCAAAGGCACATGGAACGCTGTTACCTTCCCACCAAAGGTGGTCCCTATTTTTCTACTTGCAGTTTTACGTGCTTTCGAACAGCTAGGTTGGCAAAAGCTGGGACAAGTAACGGGAGCTCACCCCATTACACAGCACTAGGGATTCAAACCGCTGAACTGCTGACCTTTTGATCGACAAGCTCAGCATCTTAGCCACTGAGCCACCACATCCCTTATCGAGGACTTACCTTTATAATATATGTCATTAAGGCTATGTGAACCTGTGGTGTTCCAAGGGAACAATTGTAAAACTAGGCTTCTCCATTGCAATGTATATCATCACATACTACAAGTTCATATGACCTTATTAAGCATTAGAAGAATTGGAAGATTTTCCACAAGGAAGATAAAGCAGAAATGGTTAAACCGATTGTTTCATTTAAAGAAGAAAATATATTTAATTATGTTTTTTATTTGGATATCCCTTCTGGCTTGTGTTTAAAAAAAAATTAAAACTTTGACTTTTGCCGATTAAATTGTTGTTATAGAAATGGCTAGTTGTAGGCGAATGTGTAAAAGTAAAAGTTGAGGTTGTAATGTTATCTTGTACCATGCTTTCTTCCCTTGTACCACATATTTTCTTTCCTCCTCTCTTTTTCCTTCCCTTAATTTCCTAATTTTATTTTCCTTTGTATTTTTTTTAATTTTTTTTTATTATTATTATTATTTTTATAATAATTTTTATTCAACATTTACATCTTTAACATACTTGTTACATTTTTACAGCTTTCCAATACCGGCATCTTTGATAATATCTATAACCAACTATATACACATACATTTTATATATTACTTACTAATTTCTATATTCACTACAATTTATACCTATCTATTGCACAATAACTCTTTCATTCCTCTATAATATCTTATCTTATGTTTATACATTTATATATTTTCCTTTGTATTTTATACATTGATAAAACAATAAAAGTCATGAGATTAAAAAAAATAAGCATTAAAAGACGTCAGCTAGGAACGTTTATCTTTTCTTGGTCAAACAATCCACAAAATATTGGGGAGAACTTATTACCAAAGTTTTTGTAAAAACAGCGATAGCTACTGGAAAATCTTAGATCAGTGCTTTAAAAGGCTGCAGCAGACAGAATTTAGGTGAAAAAGAATGCAGATGCAACAAGCACGGCTTGCATTAAAAGAAAAGATTACTGGCAATTTACATTAACAATTACCGGTATGTCAATTAGAGGAAGATGCACATAAATCTTCTATATTTTATGAGATTTTTGTAAACAGTTATGAAATGTTTAGTGGAGAAAAACCTGTCAAATCTGGCTATTGAATTGCATGAATAGTAAAGCGGACAAGGTTTTTTTTTGTTTTTTTGTTTGTTTTAGCAATCTGCTTATCCCTATTCCTCACTGATCAAGAGCACACTTTCTTTTCCACTGACTGCTTTTAAACAAATGTGAAAATAGCCCTCTCTTTGATTAGCAACGGAGACTTTAGTAATGGCTAAGGGTTATGTTGGCAAATGCTGTAATTATTATCAGTGATGTGGGTTATACAGTCCGTGTAAGACTAAATCACCTCTTTACACTTGGAAATTCAACAGTTGTACATCATTACCCATCACAATCATCTCCACTAAAAAGCTTCAAGTCTTCTCTCCAGTTTTATAGCTTTTTCTTTTCCTGCAAGCACTGGAGGAAAACATGGGAATTGCAAGTTGTCACACATCCGCAATAGAAGGTGTGAGCAATCTTGTAGCTGCTATGAGCCTTCTTTCTCCTCCTCCTCCTCCTCCTCCTCCTCCTCCTCCTCCTCCTCCTCCTCCTCCTCCTCTTCTTATTAAAGAGTTTCAAGAGTCAAATGTTTATGTTACTGACAGTGGGGCAAAATCATTGAATTTGGGGAATATGGATAGTTGAGATGAAAAATACCTCAAAGATCTATAAAATACTATTTTTCCACCAAATTTTGGAATTGCAGTATCATATCCTTGGGTTCCTGGGAATGCAAATATGTTATCCAGGAGCCACAGTACCATATCCCTGCTGTTTGGTATTGTCATGTATGTATGTGTGTGTGTGTATTTTGAAATTGACAAGGTTTTTTTGAGCTCAAGGTGATCCCTTAGTTAACAGAAACCATATGCCAAAGGTGTCAAAGCATCAAATAATCCACATAACTAGTAAAATTTAAAAGGTTGAACCTCCTTGGATACATTGAACTACTATAAAAGATAAAATATGAGCTGAGATCCTGAGAAAGCGTGCAGAGATGATAAGGGATCATCTCTGATCAAAGATGATAAGGGATCTGGAAGCTAAACCATACGATGAACAGCTAAGGGAGCTAGGTATGATCAGCCTAAAAAAAGAGAAGGCTTAGGGGTGACATGATAGTTGATTTTCAATATTTGAAGGTCAGGTCACAGGGAAGAGGGCATTGATTTATTCTCCAAAGCACCTGAGAGTAGGACAAGAAGCAATGGGTGGAAGATAGTCAGAGGGAGAACCAACCTGGAACTAAGGATGAATTTCCTGACGATGAGAACAATTAGTCAAAGGGAACAGCTTGCCTCCTTAGCAGTGTTCCAATATCTCAGGGGCTGCCATAAAGAAGAGGGAGTCAAGCTATTCTCCAAAGCACCTGAGGGCAGGACAAGAAGCAATGGGTGGAAACTAATCAAGGAGAGAAGCAACCTAGAACTAAGGAGAAATTTCCTGACAGAACAATTTATCAGTGGAACAACTTGCCTCCAGAAGTTTGAATGCTGCAACACTGGAAGTTTTTAAGAAGATGTTGGATAACCATTTGTCTGAAGTGGTGTAGGGTTTCCTCCTAAGCAGGGGGTTGGACTAGAAGACCTCCAAGGTCCCTTCCAACTATTCTATTCTATTCTATTCTATTCTGTTCTGTTCTGTTCTGTTCTGTTCTGTTCTGTTCTATTCTATTCTATTCTATTCTATTCTATTCTATTCTATTCTCACTGGAAGTTTTCAAGAAAAGATTCGTCATTCTTTTGTCTGGAGTGGAATAAGGACAGGGGATAGACTAAGAAACCTCCAAGATCCCTTCCAGCCCTATGACCCAAATTAGATACCCTGAGTTTGATGTAGACAATCGGGCTATCTAGAAGATCCTTTCCTCCCTGCCTGTAAAATAATATTTAATGTGGCAACGCATTGGAGACAAACTCCTTCACACATAATGAAGCATTTGAACTTCTAGCCACAACATGCACTGATGGTTCATATCTTAAAGGGCTTTCAAGAGAGATGAAGCAACAAAATTGCTAAACAATCTATTGGGAGTTATTAGCTATGGAATCTCTGAGTTCTAGGAAATCTTTAATGTTAGTAAACTATTATTTTAACACAGTACAGTAAGCTTATCATACTTATGGGTTGTGAATGAGATGAAGGCAACAACATGTATCCACACACGTATGTATCCATCCATCCATACATACATACACACACACACACACACAGAACGAGCAGAAAAAAGATGTTAACTAGGACAATGGTTAGTTAACCCAATTCTTCCAACCTTCTGCTATCTTAACAGTCTTGTTTTTTTTAATTTGAAAGCAATTGTTTAAATTGTTGAGCAAATAAATGTCTATTCTGAATCTTAGCTTGTGTTTGCATTCAACATTCAAGATAGTTCATTGCTGAGGACTGAGAACTATTCCCCATTGTCACACTCACCTGGATCACACCATCAAAATTCAATAGCAAACTGCTGAAAACAGCAGATGATTCCTTACTGTTTGGGGATTGGAAAGGAAGGAAAAATAGATATTTTGAACCTCCAGTAAGTTTAACATACTTAGAAACCAAGTGTCCCGCATAAAACTTCCCTGGGGAGCAAAATGGATTAAAAATTCTATCCTGTAATCTCTGATGACAGTCTAATATCCTAACCTACTTAAGGTAACTTTTGGCAGAAATGCAGAAAAAAGAGAACCAGAACAACTTTCCTTCCCCACCAGAAAAAGGTTACTTGCCTGCAGGCCGTTTTTTCTTATGCCCGGAGCGTCTACAGTTTTTTTAGAGAACAATAAAGGCCTTTTGATTTTAATTCCCTTTCCTGCATTACAGCACAATATTCACTATATGCCCCTGCAAGATCAGGAGACAGATGGAATGTCAATTCTGATCAAAACTTTTCTTTAATTTCTCCTGCTCTTTAAAAAAAAAAGAAGAAGAAGCAAACTGGCTTCATTTTCCAATTTCTGAAGCAGCCTTTTAAGGGACACTTCATTTCTAATAATCCCTGATTCCCAGCCTTCTTCAGCTTTAGTTTACTCATACTCTCTTGCTACGTTTTATATATGTATGATATGTATCATTGATATCTATTTTATGTATCTATTATATGTCTGTCTGTCTGTCTGTCTGTTGTCTGTCTGTCTGTCTATCATCTATCTATCTATCTATCTATCTATCTATCTGTCTCTTCCATCTATTATCCATCTATCATCTATCTGTCTATCTGTCTGTCTGTCTATCTGTCTATCTTTCTATCATCTATCTATCTATCCATCTATCTATCTATCTATCTATCATCCATCTACTATCTATCTATCTATCTATCTATCTATCTATCTATCTATCTGTCTCTTCCATCTATTATCCATCTATCATCTATCTGTCTATCTGTCTGTCTATCTGTCTATCTATCTATCTATCTATCTATCCATCCATCTATCTATCTATCTATCTATCTATCTATCATCCATCTATCTATCTATTATCTATCTTTCTATCTATCTATCTATCTATCTATCTATCTATCTATCTATCTATTTATCTATCATCCATCTACTATCTATCTATCTATCTATCTATCTATCTATCTATCTATCTATCTTTCTATCTATCTATCTATCTATCTGTCTCTTCCATCTATTATCCATCTATCATCTATCTGTCTATCTGTCTGTCTATCTGTCTATCTATCTATCTATCTATCTATCTATCCATCCATCTATCTAGCTATCTATCTATCATCCATCTATCTATCTATTATCTATCTTTCTATCTATCTATCTATCTATCTATCTATCTATCTATCTATTTATCTATCATCCATCTACTATCTATCTATCTATCTATCTATCTTTCTATCTATCTATCTATCTATCTATCTGTCTCTTCCATCTATTATCCATCTATCATCTATCTGTCTATCTGTCTGTCTATCTGTCTATCTATCTATCTATCTATCTATCTATCCATCTATCTATCTATCTATCTATCTATCTATCTATCATCCATCTATCTATCTATTATCTATCTTTCTATCTATCTATCTATCTATCTATCTATCTATCTATCCATCCATCTATCTATCTATCTATCATCCATCTATCTATCTATTATCTATCTTTCTATCTATCTATCTATCTATCTATCTATCTATCTATCTATTTATCTATCATCCATCTACTATCTATCTATCTATCTATCTTTCTATCTATCTATCTATCTATCTATCTGTCTCTTCCATCTATTATCCATCTATCATCTATCTGTCTATCTGTCTGTCTATCTGTCTATCTATCTATCTATCTATCTATCTATCCATCCATCTATCTATCTATCTATCTATCTATCTATCTATCATCCATCTATCTATCTATTATCTATCTTTCTATCTATCTATCTATCTATCTATCTATCTATCTATCTATCTTTCTATCTATCATCCATCTACTATCTATCTATCTATCTATCTATCTATCTATCTTTCTATCTATCATCGATCTATCCATCCATCTGTCTCTCCCTCCCTCCCTCCCTCCCTCCCTCCCTCCCTCTCTCATCAAGATACCTAGCTATCTATGAATGATTGTGGCTAAACAACATCCATTGGATCTGACCTTCCTTCATAGACATTTACCCACTTATGCACTGAATACAGCACATGGGCTGAGCAAACAGATTAAGAGCAAATAAGACCTTAACCTTGTAAGGATGGAGAAAGCTTGGTAAGAAGCTGTGTGTGTAAATCAATGCACTCCACTATTCCCAGATGTTTTTAAACTCAGCTCCCTCTCGTTCTTCCTTTCATAGCCCAGATCCTACATCTTTCTATTTGCTCATTTTCTTTTTTGCAAACCCCAGGAGATTTTTTTTCTCATTCATTCTTTGAGCTTTTTAGGAGAGATCTGCATTCTCTAGAACAAAGCTGTGTTGCACTGATATT
The DNA here is from genome assembly GCA_022577455.1 of Arizona elegans. NCBI lineage: Eukaryota > Metazoa > Chordata > Lepidosauria > Squamata > Colubridae > Arizona > Arizona elegans. The sequence continues at coordinate 136,183,457 of JAKOOJ010000003.1, forward strand.
TTTATGTCCCACAGGAGAAATGAAAATGCCAGGAGTGACTCTATTCATTTCACTACTATTCCTGGTCACTTTTGAATGCTAAAAAGTAAAAAAGGAGGGTTCAGGCAGAGAAAGAACAGAGAGGAATAAAAGAGTGTGGTAGACCAGAAAGATTTAGATTTTTTTTCTTTCCTCAAGTAGGTAGTGGAAAGTGACCCTTTGGAAATATGAGACTCCCAGATCTATCCCAAATAGGCCAGGCCTACTGCAATTGTCTGCAAAAATTAAGATTTGATATGAATTTGCAATAGGGAAGTTTGGAAAGGAAATCAATACATTGTTTTCTCTTTCCCTTTTAGGATATGGAAGCTAGGTTATCTAAACAGAGTTTTAGTAATTAATATATAGCAAGAATTGTACTCCCTCTGCTTTTCTCTTACTATTGCCTTTTTTCCCATTTTAAGATTACAGATTGTCTTCCTGAAAATCAGGCAGATGTTGTTGGCATTCATTCAGCATAATTCCAGCTCCTTGCTGTCATATTTTCATCCTTTGGCCAGATGGTTGCCTGCTGCCATAACTATACCTTTGTTGCTATTGCAAGCTTGAAGAGTTGCAACTCCTTATAATTCTCTGCAGATAGTTGTTAGGAAACGTCTCTCGGATGCGAGTGATTTTAGCTGTCAGATCCTGCATTCTCGTCATGTTGCCATTATCTGTTTGCAATTCAGTTAACAGCCTGGGTTGACTTAGGATGTGGACCGGTGGGTGGCTATGCCATTCCATTGTAATTCCCAAGAGCTATGTTGTGCCGTATATATTTTATAGGACACATATGGCACAAATGCTCTTCATGTTCATGGACTATGTGAAGATTTGGGAGGACTTTTTCACAGAGATGAAAAGATCTCACTCGGATGATGACCTATACAAAACTTCAGGCCTTCTATGAAATGGCTTAGTAGAAATATGTAAACAGTGTAATTGTAAGCATACTTTTAAGGCAAAAGTCACTTCAGATGGGAGCTGGGTTATTAAGTCCTGTCTTTTCATCTCCTAGACTTGGGGGGTGGGGGGTGGGGGTGGGGGATGATGCACTTACATGTTGACGGACATCACATCTGGCAATGATGGGGTTTTATTTATTTATTTATTTATTTGCTTTTATTTATTTGTCAAACACATATAAGTTTATAGATATAAGTATAAACATGATTAAGAATACAGGATAAGGATATGAATAAATGGGGACAGTAGGACAGGGACGGTAGGCATGTTGGTACGCTTATGCACGCCCCTTACAGATCTCTTAGAAATGGGGTGAGGTCAACAGTAGACAGTTTAAGGTTAAAGTTTTGGGGGTTTGGAGAAGAAACCACAGAGTCAGGTAGTGCCTTCCAGGCATGGACCACTCTGTTGCTGAAGTCATATTTTCTGCAATTGAGTTTGGAGTGATTTACCTTGAGTTTGTATCTATTGTGTGCTTGTGTATTACTGCGGTTGAAGCTGAAATAGTCATTGACAGGTAGAACATTGTAGTAGATAATTTTGTGTACTACACTTAGGTCAGACCGAAGGCACAATAGTTCTAAGTTGTCTAAGCCCAAAATTTCAATCCTGGTGGCATAAGATATTTTGTTGTGAGCAGAGGAGCTGTCAGGACTGTGGATGATGTACTGATTAAGGTTTTGATTGTGATGGTGATTCTGAATTTAAAATATATTTTGATGTTAACTAGTTAGGGAGGACAACATTCACTATTCTAGAATGTCCCATACTGAGAGAAATGGGGGCGAAGACAGTCTGACCTGAAAGGTCCCAGACCTATAACTTCTTTCTATCTAAACTATGGGTGTCCAACTTTTTGGCTTGCATAGGCCGCATTGAGTGAAAAAGTGTCTTGGGCCACATATAAATATAAAATAAATTTAATGTAGATAAAATCACAGAATAAGGTTGACAGTTTATGATCAAGCAACCTAGAACTAAGAAGAAATTTCCTAACAGTGAGAACGATCAACCAGTAGAATGGTGGGCTTTAAGAAGCAGTGGGTGCTCTATCATTGGAGGTTTTTTAAGAAGAAACTGGGCATCCATTTGTCTGAAATACACAATTTCAGGGGCTTCAGGGGCTTCTGTTTGAGCATGGGGTTGAACTAGAAGACCTTCAAGGTCCCTTCCATGATGATGATGATGATGATGATGATGATGATGATGATGATGGGTCTGCATTACTAGCTGTAATGCAGTAATGCATTACAGTAATGCAATCATAGGACATGGATTGGACAAATGTGATCTAAACCTTCATGTGATTTTAGGGATCAGGGTTGAAAGAAAAAGCCATGATATGATTTGGGCTATGTAACATAACTACAGCGTATAAATGTCAATGGGTCACATTGTAGCTAAGCAGATACCACTTAAAAAGCTATAATTGGTACAGATGTGGGAATAATAGCTCCCATCTCTTCCCCAGCAACTATGACAGAAACAAATAGCAGAAACATCATTTGATTGGTATTTATAGTAAAGGAAACAATGCTATTCAGTGAGCGATTGTACTTTTCTATTAGGTATTTTCAGACTACTGATTTTCAATTTGTGTTCTATGATTTTTTTACAGAACAAAATTGATATCTATTTACATGTAAATATTTCTACTCTGCCTTTCTGATTAAAAAGTAATTAAAATAGATTATCAATATAAATCATGTTGAAATGCAAGTAAGAATGTAAACAAAATAAAAGCAAGAGTGTAAAACAGTATCCATATAGACTGATCTTAAAAGATGGTGTCTAAAATTCCTGGAAGGATTATATTTTTATAGTCTACTAAAAGATAAGATGCAGTTAGAGTGGAATGGTCCAATACAGAATAATTCACCTCTTTTATATTCAGAAAAGAATTAGAATTTATAACTGTTTCAAATATAGCAGCAATAATTTAGGTGAGCAGTAATGTCTTTTATGAACTAAGTGCGCACCCTAAAATGTTTGGCAATATACTAATTCTTCCACTGCAATCATTAGCAATGTATTGGATCCCATATTGCTGATCTAAATCAATAGTAGAATTATAGGTACCTATTTGTAAATGATAAAAAGGATTAAAGTGGCTTCATTATAGATAGTTGTGCAGAAGGGACCGCTGTCTAAGCTAGCACATAATCTTCCATTTGGCAGCTTCTGTATTTGGTCTTCTAGTTGGACTTTATGAAATTGGATTGAGGTCATGCAATTGACCCTACGTACATTGGGGTAAATCAATCATCTTGCTGCCTTCCTGCAAGAAACTGGCTGTCAATTGGGATTAATCAGTTCCTGTCATTACCCACTTCCAAAAATCATTTGCATGTTTAGCCTCATGCTAGAGTCTCTGACATAAAAAGAGCACATTGTCAATTGCACTTTTGTTGTGAACAGTGATGGAAGGGTGGCTTTTTCTCCCAGCAAAAGCTTTTTGTTTAGTATATTCAGCATTTTCTAATGCATTCATCAATTCCTTTACATTCTCTCTCCCTCCTTCTCCCTCTCCCTTCCTCCCTCTCTCTCTCTCTCTGCTCCTCAACTGTGTGGAGATGAATTTGGTGCATGGAAGAACTTCAACGCTCAGCAATTTTGGTGTTACATTAAACTCACCAAGGATCTGGCCCAGATGGTATAAGCAAATGAGGATGTTCAAAGGATGGACGAGTTTAATGAGACTTTAAAATGTTATAGTTAGCTTCGTTGTTGCCACTGTCACAGTCTTAAATCACTCTAATGTGGGATTAAATAGCTTGGCTTTTGAAATCCAAGTAAGTTCCTGTATCACAGAGATTTGCTGGTAGATTATTTTGCATGCAGCAGAAAATTGCTTATTGGCAGGTGCGATTGGTTTATTGAAAACAAACATCACCTTTAAGTAGCTGAATAATGCATATGTGCATGGATTCCGTAACATTTATTTTCATGTCTTTCCTTTAGTTTTTATGTGTGTTAGCCATGTGATTTCTTAGATACGGATGAATCAGTCAGATTCTGTTATGTCTCAGTTCTGAATTTTTTTTTTTTATTTGATTTATATGCCGCCCTTCTCCGGAGACTCAGGGCGGCTTACAATGCGTTAAGCAATAGCCTTCATTCTTTTGTATATTTTATACAAAGTCAGCTTATTGCCCCCACAAACTGGGTCCTCATTTCACCTACCTTAGAAAGGATGGAAGGCTGAGTCAACCTTGAGCCTTGGAGAGATTCGAACCAGCAGAAATTGCAGGCAGCTGTGTTAATGACAGGGTGCACTAAACCACTGTACTATCAAGGCCTAATATGGGCCTAATATAACAAGAGTTATTATACAATCTTAGGAGGATAAATTAACATGTCACCTAAAAGCAGCAGATTATTGATGGGCGTTTTTGTCCATTGTTCCTTTTATGGCAGATGATCAAGCACAGGATTTTCAAGCAATCAGATCAAAGCAAGTTTTCTTGAGTTCCGCTACGGTTATACATACAAGAGTACATATTTAATTTTCCCATAGAGGAGAATATCTGTAGCTCTGGGTTGAACTGTGGAGTCCTTGTTGCTCTCTGAGCTTGGCTATTAGCTTGCAGATGTTTCATTATCTAACTAGGTAACATCAAGGATGTCCAATGATGTACCCGTCATTGCTGTAATTGGGTCCATCCATTTTTCTGCTGGTTGTCCTTTTCTTCTCTTTCTTTTTACCTTCCCCAGCATTATGGGCTTCTCCAGAGAGTTAGGTCTTCATATAATGTGTCTGAAATATAATCATTTGAGCCTAGTCATTTGTACCTCAAAGGAAGAGAGTTGCCTGTTTGAACTGATTTGTTCTATGATCAATTTGTTTGTTTCCTAGATTTTTCATGGAACTCTCAAGGGTCTTCTCCAACACAAATTTCAAAGGGATCAATATTCTTTCTATCCTACTTTTTAAAAGCCCAACTTTCACTTTTGTGGAATATCATGTTGAACTTATTGACAGCACAACACTTATCTTGTGTAAGACTGCACCTAGAATACTGCATCCAGTTTTGGTCACCACACTGTAAAAAAGATGTTGAAACTCTAGAAAAAGTGCAGAGAAGAGCAACCAGGATGATTAGGGGACTGGAGACTAAAACATACGAAGAATGGTTACAGGAACTGTGTATGGCCAGTCTAGTGAAGAGAAGGACCGGGGAGACATGATAGCAGTGTTCCAATATTTGAGGGGCTGCTACAGAGAGGAAGGAGTCAAGCTATTTCCAAAGGCACCTCAAGGCCAGACAAGAAATGATGGATGGAAACTTATCAAGGAGAGATTCAACCTAGAAATAGGAGAAATTTTCTGACAGTGACAATCAACCAATGGAACAGCTTGCCTTCAGAAGTTGTGGGAACTTCATCACTTGAGACTTTCAAGAAGAGATTGGAGAAATGGTGTAGGGTCTCCTGCTTGGGTGGGGGGTTGGACTAGATGACCTACAAGGTGCCTCCCAACTCTGTTCATCTGTTAATCTATTAACCTTTTTTAAAGGTATAGACCTCATGGTATTTGAATATTTTTCAAGGCCGTCTTGCTAACAAGTGCTGATTTCTTCACTGCCAATTTCTTTACTATTGACTCCTAATCCTAAAAGGATGTGGTTTCTTTCATGGAACTCAGTATACTATGATTCAGCAGATACAGGTAGTCATTGACTTACAACCATTTATTTAATGAAGTTAAAGTTACAACCGGTTCTTGCACGTATAACCATCGCAATATCCCCATGATCAAATTTCAGTTGCTTGTCAACCAGAATGTTCTGGAAAATTGCAGCATCCTGTGATCGGGTGATTGCCATTTGTGACCTTTCCAGCCAGCTTCCAACAAGCAAAGTCAATGGGGAAAATCAGATTCATTTAATGATCTCAGGGTTCCCTTAACTGCAGTGATTTGCTTAACAACCATGGCAAAAAAAAAAAAAAAAAGCCATAAACTCAGATGTGACTCAGTTGGCAACCACTTTGCTTAGCAATGGAAATTCTGGTCTCAATCCTAACCCTAACCCTGTTCCTGATAGGATGGGTAATCCTGGGAGAGATGAGCAGAGAATACCAAGAGTATACACTAAAACAATATCCTTCCGGCAACTCACTTATTCCAGTGCCCATGTAAGACAAACAAGGATCAATATTGGGCAGCTGTTGTTTAGGAAGATGCAAATGCTGGATGATTATTTTGCGTGTCAGAAGGCAATGACAAACCACTTTGTATTTTTCCAAGAAAAACATGTAGATTTGTACCTGTATTCATACTCTCTCTCCTTCCCCCTCTCTCTCCCCCTCTCTCTTTTTCTCTCTCTCCCTCTCCCTCCCTCCTTCCTATTCTCTCCCTCCTTCCCTCTCTCTCTCTTTTTCTCTCTCCCTCCTTCCCTCTCCCTCCTTCCCTCCCCCCTCTCTCTGACAGAGACAGAAAAGAGAGACACAGAGAAAGAGAACGACAGAGAGTGAGAGGACAGAGAGTTAATTAAAAAAAACTCTCTGTGCCCATCTAAATCCCATATTAATATCATACTTAAAAATGAATTCTGTAAATGTTTGCAGTTAATTACCACACACTATATGGATTCTTGGAAAGGAATTGAGCACGTGATCAGGAACAGCACTCTAAAGCAAGAGTGGGCAACTATGACTTCAACTCCCAGAATTCCCATGGGGGCTCAGGAGTTCTGGGAGCTGAAATCCACAAGTCGTAAAGTTGCCATAGTTTTGCACCTCTGCTCTAGAATATGTCTGTGTTACTAAGACACCAGGAGCTTGGAGCTAGCCAGCAAGCACCTACTCACCCTCCTGATCATATGGCTCTCACTTCTAAATGTAACTAACAAAATATAGAATCTATAATTAGCTGTTTTATAAAATTACTAGTTGAACTGTTCCATTAAGCTCTGTGCCTGCCTGGTGTAATTCTGCGGTGCTAATATCAAGAGGTGACAAGCTGACAAATTATTCCAAATCACACTGCTGAGCTGTGGCAGCATGTAGGTGAACCTGTCTGACCATAGGAGCTAATTAGGCACAGATCTTGCAGGGGAGACCCCCAGAGAATCCCAGGGTTATAGGCTAGAATGGAAAGTCGAAACCTTCTGGAGGAAAGCAATGGTTAACTGCTTCTGTGAAAATTATGTGGTTGGATTCATGAGTGTAACTTAACAATACCTCCACTTATTCTGTACTGTTCATTCAGTGCTGTGCATACAGTCCTGGACACCAAATTACTGTAGAAAGTTAGCACCTACCCCTCTCCTAGAAGAATGAAATATTTTGAGAAATATTAAAAAGGCAGAATATTACATTCCCCTGGATGGTAAAAGAAGAAACATGTTTTAAAGACATAAAGAAGCACCCTGCCCCCAGCAGATATTTGGTGCCCATTAAGAAAGACTGGGCCAGCCTGTCTACAAGACTAAAGACCTTCAGATCCAGGGTGATGGGATTAAGACATGACCCTCCAGGGCAAAGTCATTATGCCATAATAGGAATTGCCCAACACCCTTTCAGAACACAAGCCTCTTCATTACATCATCTCAGAGAGTTCAGACTTCAACCAAACCTGGGACTCAGATAACCTACAAAGTTAATTATGACCCCTATAACAGCCAATAGAATACATGTTCTTGCACAGGAACAGGAATTTCAAGCGCAAAGCCCAAGAGAAGGTAAAAATGCCCTTCTCTCTCAATTCCACATGGTCAGCTGCCCAGAACCACCCATGTGCTTCTGCTTCACCATTAAACCATCTTTCCAAACAGCTTCCATATTTCCAGTGTCTTTTTCCAGGCTTGCAACTGAACCAGATGGCTATTTCTTCCAACACTACAAAACAGACTGGGCGAAACAGAAAATGTTAAGCCATATCCAAGCCAGCTTTGAATATATCCTGGCACATATATTTGAATCTGCTGTGAGTTTCTATTTCTCTGACAAGGAGTATCAAAGCAATGCCTCTCAAATTAGAAGTGGGAAACAAGCATGCGTGCAAGCCTGCGTCATTTAACACTGTAGATGTAAGCCACATTTGACTGACATTTCACTGCTGTCTATGAAGCAGTGAAATGTCTTTTCCTAACATGAAGAGGACAATGTGCTAGAGATGGATTCTCGGCACCAGCCATCTTTTCTTCTGCTGCATCTGATCTCCCTTAGTTACTGTATGTTGTTGCACTGATGCATTGGAAAATCTGAATAGAATGTCGTGGAACCCTGTTTTTAAAGTATCAGCTCCTGTAATATATGCAGCTACTCATTCATAGAAATTCCTATAGCGCATATGGCCTCATCTAAACACTGTTAATTTTGATAAACAGATTGTGGATCAAACATGCTATGATCACTAAACACTGGAAAACTGTGTTCTCAGATCTGTATACACAAAAGTGGACTTCATTCATCACTGACTTTTCAGTATTACGTTCCGCATTTCAGAGGAAACAAATGATGAAAGAGGGAAGAATTTATTAAAACTCTCTTGTGCATTTTCCAAATGTATTTTGTCAGTTTTGAAAACTCACGGGGGCTGATTTGAGTGTGTGTGCCTGCTGTTTGCTGAAGGGACAACAAGGAGCTGTCATGTTATATGACTGTAAATCTGTTTGGATCAAGTTGGATGTTGCCAAATTATGGAAAAAAAATCAGATAGCTTGTACAACATGAGCTGCACTGGCTACTAGTTTGCTTCCAGGGGCAATTCAAGGTGATAGTAGTCACCTTGTAAACACCTTTAAAGACCTACATGGCTTGGGGAGTGGCTACTTATGTTTCTTCCTGCTTGTTTTTATCCATCCAATCCAATTTGGCAGGGAGAAGCATCAATGGGTATCATTGGACAAGGAATGTCAACTAGTGGTGGGTTCTTGAAGAGCCTCATCCTTTCTGAGATTAGGTTGAACAAGAAGACCTCCAAGGTCCTTTGCAGCTCTATTCTGACCTTTTGACAAGCAAAGTCAATGGGGAAGCCAGTTTCACTTAACAGCCATGTTACTAACTTAACAACTGCAGGGATTCACTTAACAACAATGACAAGAAAGGTTGTGAAATGGGACAAAACTCAATTAACAACTGTCTCACTTAGCAACAGAAATTTGGGGCTCAATTGTGATTGTACATTGAGGACTACCTGTGTGCATAATTTAAATGTTGTGCATCACCCAGAGTTATGTATGTGAGATAGGCAGTCATGTAAATTGAATAAATAAGCAAATATGCCCCATCCTTTTAAGACAAACATAATCTCCATTTTTGTGATTTTTTGGGGGGCGGGGCTTTCTTCTGTAGGCAGAAGGTCTACCTACAAAGACAAGAATAGTGCAAGCAACAATATTCCCTGTGACAGTCTATGGAAATGAAAGTTGGACTTTGAGGAAACAGATTAGGAAGCTGTTGACACTTTTGGTATCGGAGAAGACTCCTAAGGATAACACTGACAGTCAAGAAAACAAACAAATGGATCATCAGACAAGTCAACCCGTAGTTATGACTATAGGCACAAATGTCCATAATTTGAGCCTAATTATCCTACTTCAGACACACTATTCAAAGACCTAGCTTTTTAGAGAAGACTCTATTGCTGAGAAAGCGGAAGGAAAAAAAAACAGGAGAAGACAATCAGCAGCAAGATGGATGGACTCAGTTGCAGTGGTGATGACTTTAGCATTGAAAGACCAGGCTAGGGACAGACCATCATGGAGAAAATCTGTCTACATGATTGCTAAGTGTTGACACCAACTTGATAGCATATAATCAGTCGGGCAGAAGAACAAAACCTGTAAGCCAAGGACATGATGCATCTCCCAAGCTCTGATTGCTATCTTCAGATAGCAAACATTGATTACAAAATTGTAAAATTTAATACAACTGAAGGAAGAAATATATGACCCAGTAACTCTAATTTTGATTACATGAAAATTAAATTAGAATACATTGCATTTTTGGCCTGGTCCCCTCTGTTGTTTTTAAGCACAGCTTCCATCATGACAATCAAAGACTAAATATGGACCATTATCTGAAAACATCCTCTTCAGCCCTTGACTTATGAGAAGGTATCTCAAAGCTGATATCCTTCCCTGTCCCATTAATGAAAAAAATGCTATTTCTTTCCATTTCTCCTAATTGTTATACAGCAATGTCTTTATTTGTTTTTCATGCATTTTCCTCCCTCTCTCCCTCACCACCTCTTCTTTGTTTTGTTTTTACAGTGAGGAATTATATAATGAAAAACACAGTTACACGTGTTATATAGACAGTACGTATACAATTTGTGCTGATATTTCATTTAAACTGCCCAATGCACCAAAAAGAAAAAAAAATACTGCTCTATTGTCGTGGTCATTATGTCTCTCTTCTTTTCTTTCTGGAAGACTGAAGGAGAGTTAAATTGCACATAAATGGAATACTGATTTTCAAGAATGACTTTTCAAGGCAACATTTTCTGATTAACAATTTTCAATATTTGATCTCTGAAACAGAAAACATATTTTTCCTACATATTGACTTCTCTCTTTTTTTAATTTTTTTTTCTAATAGTACATTTTATAAACTGGTGCTTTATACAATCAATCATTCGATCAGAATAGAGCTGGAAGAAACCTTGGAAGTTTTCTAGTTCTACCCCCTGTTCAAGCAGGAGACTCTGTACCATTTCAGACAAGTGACTGTCCAGTCTCTTAAAATCTCCAGTGATGAAGTGCCCATGACTTCTAAAGGCCAGCTGTTCCACCGGTTAATTCTCCTCTCCGTTAGGAAGTTTCTCCTTAGGTTGCTTCTCTCCTTGATTAGTTTCCATTCATTGCTTTCCTTTCACTTTCTGGTTTTCCCTGTGCCATATTGTTCACAGAAGTATACTTAGACTACTATTTCTCAGCCTTGGCAACTTTAAGATGTGTGAATTTCAACTTCTAGAATTCCTCAGCGAGTCAATTTTGGGAGTTGGAGTCCACATATCTGAAAGTTGCCACGGTTGAGGTCAGTGGTGGGTTTCAATTTTTTTTACTACCGGTTCTGTGGGCATGGCTTGGTGGGCATGGCAGGTCTTCGTGGGTAGGCTTGGTGGGCGTGGCAAGGGAAGGATACTGTAAAATCTCCATTCCCACCCCACTCCAGGGGAAGGATACTGCAAAATCCCCATTTCCTCCCAATAAACTGGGACTCGGGAGGGAGAGAATAAATGGGGGGTGGGGCCAGTCAGAATTTTTACTACCGGTTCTCTGAACTACTCAGAATTTCTGCTACCAGTTCTCCAGAACTGGTCAGAACCTGCTGAAACCCACCTCTGGTTGAGATACACTAACTGGGATTATTCCAATTATTGCTGTTGTTCTAATCTAGGCCATCAATGTCCAGATGATGACTAGATGGAATGAGGTTTTTCTGTCTCTCTGTACTATTGCCTAGTGGTCATCTGAATTTTTGCAGGTATTACTAGTCACAACAACCTTGTGAGGTACTAAATTTCATGGCTTATCCAAGTATTCATGGCAATCCATGTCTCTTCAGTCAAAACTACAAAGGATGAGACACCAATTGGCTTCATAACTAAGGCTTCACTCCTGTGTCTTTTACCTGAGAATAAATCTTATTAAACTCTGTGGGATTTATTTCTGAACTAACCATGTGTGAAACTGTACTATCAGTTTCAATGAGCCTTTCACAAACTCATTACAAGTATTCCATCCATTTTCAGATAGATTGTCCTGTATCAAAATCTCCATTACAGGACTAAGGGCAGTTTTTCCAATGTATTGTACATGTATGCACATCTCTATACCCCTCTGATCTAAGCAGACTTTAAATTCAAACGGCATCTAATGAGATTAAACATAAGAGGGCAGTGTTACGTTGAATTAAGGTTCATAAAATGCAATTAGCACTGACATACACTGTGGCAGTTTATAGTTATCTAAATGTAGTAGTATTTGTACAATGGGAACATTTATTACTTTTGGAAGAGATAGCACTGAAGAAACAGGGAACAATGTATGCAATTATTTTATTTATTGTTATAGAAGCCCATGTATTTGTTATAGGAATTATTTGGCTCCCTCCTGAACTGACAAACTGTTCTATCTGAAATTGAAACTCATGCTAAAAAAAAAAAAGGCCATTGCTGTAGACAAAGATATTACTAACAGCAAATAATAAGTCTGTCAGCTTTATATCTGATAGAAGAAAATAGGTTCTTTTAAAAACCAGCCTTTTTTAAAAAGGCATTTATAGCCAACAGTAATAGGATTGTTTTGACACCTCATAGTTTTAGAATATGGAAAACCAACTTCCACAAATTATCTCCGAGTATAAAAGATTCCATGAATCAATCATATCCTGGGCACAAAGGTTGTTACAGGACATCAGCTTATGACTTCCAAAACTCTGAAGGGATGTTGTACAACCAGAAAAAAATATTGCAGAAATGACAACCAAAATATTAAATGAGCAGGAAAAGCTCTTCACTCAGGAAAATAAAACTCCTTTTTTGGGGGGAGGAGTGAGTTCATGAAAAAGATGAGTAACTGGAATATATTAGAATTTTATGAACTAATGCATGCTATGTTAAAACAGGAAACTTTTATCCTTCTCTCATAATACTAGACTACTGCATTATTTGATGAAGATCAATGCTGGAAGATTCAGGATTATCAAAAGAGAGACTTTCTCATACAACAGATAGTAACATTAGGCAACATAAAGGGTGGTTTTGATGGTGACTTTGGATTTAAAAGAGAATTAGGGCACCTCTAGACCAGGGGTGGGGGATTTATGGCCCTTTTACGATCTGTGAACTTCAATTCCAAGAATTCTTGAGCCAGCATGGCTGGCTCAGGAAGTCTGGGAGTTGAAGTCCATAGGTCATTAAAGGGGCCATAGTTCCCCATTCCTGCTTTAGAAGTATAGACTTCAACTCCCAGAATCCTTAGTAACAACAATACTGCTTGGAAAAGTAAAGAATAGGATCTATACATATTTGGAGGATGCCCAAGTTGGAGAAGACTAAGATCATCAATGACTGCTCATTATGATGGTTAAACTTTTGACGATTGGGTGTAGCACACAACTGAATGCCAGTTGCTGGGAAGCAATATTGAGAATTATTTTTGAGTTATGTCTGCATTGGCTGTTTCTATGCTTCTTATCAATTAGATAGCTCTTCTGAGCCAAGAAAAATAGTTTGATACTCATAAGAACTAATGGTCCACAGTTTTTAAATTACAGAATAGTATTGTGCATGAAACTGCTTCATTTTATCTGAACAAAGTGCTCAGTGCTGCAAAAGCAACACAATTCTTCTCATTGAGGTTAAGAAGTGGTACGTCAGCTCCTCAACCATCAGTTCCAACACCACAAGGATACCACAGAAGAGGAAACCTAAATCACTGCTGCCACTTCACTTGGTTTTAGAGGCAATTCACATCGCTTTGTGAAACAGCTCTACCGTATTGAATAGAAACCTCCCTTCAACGATCTGGATAATCCTAAAAATAGTATTCCTTCTAAACTGACACCTACCTAAATTCACAGATCAACTATGTTTGAAACATCAGGGTGCTCAGGATGACTGCTCTCTGTAAATTTGATGCTGGTTTTTCATTTTCCCTTAGTGATCAAAATAAATAGAATAGGATGTAGATGGTGGAAAGGATGGAAGAAAAAAAAGTAGGCAACAGTTGTTGAATTTAGTCTTAGACTTGGACGCAAATTGGTGATCCTTAACAAATCCAAACAATTATAAAAATTTGGTGACTTAGAAAGCAAGTCCATTTATACTTCAGAAGAAAGAAGAATTGCACAATCCTAGAATTTATCTAACTGAATTTCTAAAAACAATAGGAGGAATTACTTTTAACTATATGTTATAGGAAAAAAAGTCTAGGAACATGACAAACTTTACAAGCTCCTTCTTAAATTGTGATAAGACATTTATTTTTATTTATTTAATTTATTTATTAGATTAGATTTAATTAGTTATTAGATTTGTGTGCAGCCCATCACATCTAGAGGAGGCTCTGGTCAGCTTACAAACTTTAAAAACAGGTAAACATTAAAATGATAAAACAATACACAACAATAATAATGATGATGTACAATTGAAAGATTGGGGGAAGGGAGCACAAGGTACATGGGGAGAGGTGGGGGTTTTCTCTTAATCTGATAGCCACCTCCAGAGTCAGATTTTCAGGCCCTTATGGAAGGCCAGAAGTATGGATCTCACCTCAGAGAGTACAATGTTTACATTTCCTCAGAACTTGCTCAGAGATTTGAAGAGCAAGTATTAGCATCTAAGACTTCTACTACAAATAAATTAAATTTTAGAAAGCATTGATGAATGTGCTCTGAGTACAAGATTTTATTTGGATTTCTGAAGGTTTTTAAAAGCTTGATTTTCCTAGCAAGATCTGTAGACTGCTCAGCTCAATGGGAGAGGTAATATTTTTTGTAATTCTTGGCAAACATGAGAGAAAGGACAACCTGTGTAGTGCACAAGCTAAATTTCAAATTAATTACTTTGGGTAATAAATATCCTTCTAATTTGAGGGTTCTAAAAAAGCAATACAGGAACCCTTGTACACATGGTTGTTTAATAAATGTTCCAAATGATTATTATCACTTGCTGGACTGCTGAACTTTCTCAGTTCTATCATTTTCCTATTTATTTATTCATTAGATTTATTTATTCATTAGATTTTTCTACTGCTTTTATTACTTTATAAGTAACGTAAAGTGGTAATATACATAATACTCCTTCCTCTTTCCCCACAACAACAATCTTGTGAGGTGGACTATCTTAGCCTTCATGCCGTAAGACAGGACTAGAACTCATGGTCTGATTTCTAGCCTGGTTCCTTAACTATTAGACCAAACATGCTCTCTATTCACAATAACACAATAATATTGTTAAATCATCATCAGGCTAGTTTCCTGTAGAAGACTGCCAGATGTTATTTGAATAGTAAATCTTCATTGTACCTAAAAGCATGATGATTTATTTGTAGCACAATATGCTATCACTTAATATCCTCAAAGAATACTAAATAGTAGTTTGGCTGAGGGAATTTATGAAGAATCATCTAATATTAAGTTTTTAAGGAATAATAAAGAGAAGATAGTGCTGGATCTTCCAGCAGATTATTTCCCCAAGTTTGGGTACTATAGAGATTAATCAGATGGCGTCCATCCCAGTATGAAAATCAGAAGAAGGCACGAAGGCTACGGGAGGAGTGTTGCTTTGTACAATTAGCTCATCCCAAACTTCATCATAAAGGTTCTATGTATACCAGTCAAACAAAGCTACCTCATTCCAGCCCATCCTAACAAACAGTTGAAATATATATGACCATGGTTTATGTTTACCTCCTTGTAAGCATCACTTCTACAAAATGGATGTTGACTCTCTGATGGAGTCAGAGAAGGCAACTCTCAGTTTGATTATAAAATTAGCATAATTGTTCAACCTGTTCTTTTTGTTTTGGGAGAGTGGCCATTTTGTAGCTTTCTTGCTTGAGAGACTAATTATAAATACGTACAACATTGACAAAAAAACAAAACAAAAACTAATAAAGATCTCTCTGGCTAATGGACCAAAGTGTCTAAATTACATGAGTGAGGGACAGGGGTGAAATGCTACTGGTTCGGACTGGTTCTGACAAACCAGTAGTAAAAAATGCAACTGGTTCGGGTGAACCGGTATTTCCGATGATCAGCTGGGCGACGATCAGCTGTGATGTGCGATTTATATTAGCTAGAATCATTGGATTTCCTGCTTTCTAGCTAATATAAATCGTGTGGCACAGCAGAATCCCTCCCCCTCGCTGTTCTACTTACCTTTGCAAACTCGGAAGGCTTACAAATGTTCCTTTCTTAGCACTGTGCGGGTGCACCTCAGGCATGCATGCGCGCGCAAAGCAAACGCTCGGTAGCAGACTCACAGAACCAGTAACAGACTTTAAAGGATTTCACCACTGGTGAAGGGGGCAGTTTCCTTTACCTTTGAAGGAGGACTTGGATTGCTTTCTCCTCAAGAAGCCATTGCAGGACCCCACTATAGTGGACAATTTTCATCCAGTGTCAAATCTTTCCTTTTGGGGGAAGCTGGATGATAAGGTGGTTGCATAACAGCTTCAGAGGATCTTGGATGTAGCGGATATATCTGGATCTCTTTCAGTTAGGATTCAGTCGTTGATATGGGACAGAAATGGCACTGGTTGCTTTCTGGGTGATCTCTGGTGAAGGTGGTATGGGGGTTCTGCATCCATCTTTTTTGTTTTTTTAATTTGATTTATATGCCGCCCTTCTCTGGAGACTCAGGGCGGTGTACAATGCTTTAAGCAATAGCCTTCATACTTTTGTATATTTTTACAAAGTCAGCTTATGGCCCCCACAAACTGGGTCCTCAATTTACCTACTTTAGAAAGGATGGAAGGCTGAGTCAACCTTGAGCCTGGTAAGATTCGAATTTACTAATTGCAGACAGCTGGAGTTAAATTACAATGCATTAGTCTGCTGAGCTATCCAGGCTCCTTGCCCTACTTGACTTCCCTAGGGATTTCAATACTATTGACCTTGGTATCCTTTTGCATTAATTCAGAGTTGGTGGTGACTGGCATTGTGTGATGCTGGTTTGCTTCCTTCCTACTCTATAGGTGATTTAGAGTTCAGTGCTCTCTCTTCTCCTACTCAACATTTACAGAAGACTGCTGAGTGAACTTATCATTGCCATGAGGAAAAGTATCATTAATAAGCTGATGATACCTAATGATATATGTCTGCCCCTGATGAATTGAGGGATATCATGCCTTTTGATACCTGGAGACTGTGAAGATCTAGATGGAGAACAAGCTTCAGCTGGCAGATTGAGTGGCTTTGGGTTTGAGGAACTGCTGGTTCCAGGACAATCATCCATTCATGATTTTATTTATTATTATTGTTATGTAAATAGGTTTGTTTGGCGGGAAGTTCGAATTAACTGACCCTCAGCTGATTGGCTGACCACCACAGCTGCAAGGTATATAAAGGGAGCTGGCTCCCCAGGTCAGTTGCTGGAGTCTCACCCTATAATAAAGAGCTGTTGTCACTCACTACTCTGGCTTGCTGCGTCCTCATTCACCCCACTTAACATTGGCGACGAAGGTGGGATTTTGAGGCCAGAAGCAGAGGAGAGCTGAAGTCACACTCAAAGGAGCTGAAGCCACGTTCAGAGAAGGGGACCCGAGACCGCATCTGAATCCAGCCAGGCGAGTGAGCGGAACACAGGAGAATCCCGAAACGATGTCTGCCTACACCCCGCCAGCACCTTTCGACCCCAAGGAAGAGAAGTGGGGATCCTACATGTCCCGGTTCGAGTGCTTCATGGTGGCAAACGACATGCAAGGGCTACCGGACGTTCGGAAGAAAGCCCTGTTCCTGAGTCACTGCGGGCCAAGGGTCTTCGACACAGCCGAGGCATTGTCAGAGCCGAATTCGGTCCACAACATCTCCTGGTCGACGCTGCAGACCCTGCTGAAAGACCACTATGCGCCAACGCCATCGAAGTACGTCCAGCGCTACGACTTCAGGCAACGGCTACAGCAGGAGGGCGAATCGATCAGCGAGTACGTCGCCGCCCTGCGTAAGGCCGCAACCCAATGTGAGTACCGAGACCTGGATGAGATGCTCCTAGAGCAACTAATTTGCGGAGTGAGAGATAGCCGGCTCCAGAGAAGACTGCTTGCGAGGTCAAACCTGACCCTACACATCGCGCTAGACGAGGCCAGGGCGCAAGAGTCGTCAGTAAAGGCCGCAGAGAAACTAAAGAGCTCCCGCCTCACCAGAACAACGCAGAAGACGGCGCCTGTGCACCGAGAGGCCGTAAGCACCGCCAGCGAGGGGGAGTCTGAAGAAGAGGTCTACCGCACCGAGCAGCCCCGCACAGCCCGCAGAGAGCCCAGAGATGGATGCGCCAGCTGCGGAGGGTCCCACTCACGACAAAACTGTAAGTTCAGGGACGCCGTTTGCCGTTCCTGTGAGAAGAGGGGCCACATCGCTAGAGTCTGTAGGTCGAAAACACACCAGAGCTACAGACCACGTGGCCAAATGGCCCAATCCGAGACGGCGCCACACCGAAGGCCCAACAGGGATGGCGGAAACCGGAAGGGCGCGAAATTTGAAGACGCTGGGGCCTACACCATTCGCATCGCACGGACCTGCACCTCACCTGGAGAAAAGACCTACACCACGGTCGAGATCGAGGGACGGGAGTGCCAGATGGAGATCGACACGGGATCGCCGATATCCATCATGTCTTGGGAAACCCTAAAGAGAGTCATCCCCAGCGCACACAAGCGACAGCTCCAGCCACAGCTTCGCAGACTGAAGGATTACCAAGGGAACCGCATACCCGTCGAAGGCAGAGGCGAGTTCCAAGTCCAGTACGGGGAGTTTACCGAGAAACTGCCCCTCACCATCGTCAGAGACAACCTTCCCAGCCTCCTGGGCATGGACTGGTTTAGAGCACTAGGCATGGGATTCACTGGGGTAAGGAACGTTCGAAGCACCCTGAAGGAAGACCTGATGCAGGAGTTCCAGGACGTGTTCGACGAGAGGCTTGGCAAGTATGTGGGGACCCCGATTTCATTTAATCTAGACCCCAACATCGCACCCATCCGCTTAAAGCCCAGTTGTGTACCATTTGCCCTGTAGCCCAAAATAGACATTGAGCTGGATAAATTGATCAAACAAGGGGTGCTCGTTCCAGTCGACCACGCCAAATGGGAGACCCCAATTGTGACACCGGTCAAGCCGGACGGATCAGTGCGCATATGCGCTGATTATAAATGCACAATTAATAAGGCCCTGCAGCAGAGCGCCTATCCAGTGCCAGTCGTTCACCACTTATTGCATTCCCTGGGCCCCGGCAAGATATTCGCAAAACTCGATCTTGCGCAGGCGTACCAGCAGCTGCCAGTAGATGGCGCTACCGCAGAGGCACAGACTATCGTAACCCACAGAGGGGCCTTCAAGTGCACCCGTTTGCAATTCGGAGTAAGCGTGGCCCCCGGACTGTTCCAAAGTACCATGGAGCGGCTTCTACAAGGGATCCCCGGGGTGGTGCCCTATTTTGATGACGTGCTCATCACCGCGGACAATGAGCAGCAGCTAAGAGAAAGGCTGAGGGAGGTCCTAAGGAAATTCAGGGATGCGGGACTCAGAGTAAAACGCAATAAATGCATGATCGCAGTCCCCTCAGTCGAATTCCTGGGATACAGGGTAGATGGCACCGGCATACACCCCACAGAGAGCAAGATCAGGGCAATCAGAGAAGCACCCAACCCCAAGGACAAGGCAGAGTTACAGGCCTTCCTGGGACTATTAAATTTTTATGCCATCTTCCTCAAAGACAAGGCAACAGTGGCAGAACCCCTACATAGGCTGTTAACCAAGAAAGCCATTTGGAAATGGGGGAAGGCTGAAGACAGGGCATTTGCCGGCATTAAAAAACTACTATCAGCTGAAAGCTTCTTAATTCAATACAACGCAACACTCCCCCTTGTCCTAGCATGTGACGTGTCCCCGTTCGGGGTGGGAGCCGTCCTGAGCCATAGACTCCCGAATGGCCTGGAAGCGCCCATCGCATATTACTCCCGAACTCTATCAAGTGCCGAGCGAAATTACAGCCAGCTCGACAAGGAGGCCCTCGCCGCCGTTTCGGGAGTAAAGAAATTCCACGAGTACTTGTTCGGGAGGGATTTTGAGCTAATCACAGACCATCGACCACTCCTGGGTCTCCTCGCGGGAGATCGACCAACCCCGGCAGCACTGTCGCCCAGGATGACACGCTGGGCCATCTTCCTCGCAGCATACTCCTATCGCCTGGTTCATCGACCAGGGGCGAACATGGGCAACGCGGATGCACTCAGCCGATGCCCACTACCCGACAGCCTAGAAGACCCCACACCCGGCATCCCCATCCTGCTGATAGACGTTTTGGACTCTGGGCCCATAACATCAGCCGAGGTTGCAAGAGCCTCAACCAAGGACCACGTGATCCGGACAGTCGCAAGTTGGGTCATGAGGGGGTGGCCGGAAAAGATTGGGAGCGGGGAATTTAAACCGTTTGCAGGAAAATGAGACGAATTGACAATGCAAGGGGGTTGTTTACTATGGGGCGATCGGGTTGTTATTCCCTCACGCTTAAGGGAAAAAGTTTTAACGTTGTTGCATGAGGGGCACCCTGGGATTGTGAGAATGAAGGGGCTAGCCAGGAGCTACGTCTGGTGGCCCAGCATGGATGCAGACATTACAGAGTGGGTGGGGAGATGTCAGCCCTGCCAAGAGTCCAGATCAGACCCGCCAACGGCACCCGTGAGGGAGTGGGAAAGGCCCCAGGGACCCTGGTACAGAATACATATTGACTTTGCAGGCCCATTCCATGGACAGACCTTCATGGTCGTCGTAGACGTATTCTCCAAATGGCTGGAGATCAAGCTAATGAAGGCCACTACCACCGACGTAACCATCAGAGAGCTAAGACAATTATTCACCACACATGGGTTACCGGACATCCTAGTGTCAGATAATGGGCCACAGTTCACCGCAACACAGTTTGAGGGGTACTTAGCGGGACTTGGGATCAGACATGTCCTTTCTGCCCCGTTTCACCCGGCTAGTAATGGACAGGCAGAGAGATTTGTGAGGTCAGCAAAGGAGGCCCTCTCACGCTTAAGTCCCGGAGACTGGCAGGAAAGGGTAGACAAATTCTTAATAGCCCAGCACTCCACACCCTGTACAGCCACAGGCCGAAGTCCGGCCGAACTACTAATGGGGCGGAAACTCCGGGGAGTTCTAGACAGACTAAACCCCAATTACTCCCCAGAGGTCTTCAAGGGGGGGGGAGGAAACTTAGAGAGTTCACCATAGGAACACCGGTACACGCTAGAAACTATGGACAGGGCCCACTCTGGGAGGCCGGAACAATCACAGAAATCACAGGCCCCAAGACATACAGGGTAGACATGGGGGATGGGAGAGTTTGGCGCAGGCACATTGACCAATTAAGAAAAAGAGTAACCACAGACACCGAAGACACACCAGACGACCCCATCTCCAACCATGACTACCAACCAGAAGCATAAACCACTAGCCCGAGTAGAGCGGAGGACTTAGCTGAGGACTCTGGTATCCAGCGCCGCCCCGTCGAGGTAGTCCCAACAGCAGGAGAAGTCGCCGCCCACGAGGAGGTCCCGGAGGCCTCATTGGCGGAGCAGGGAGAAACAGAAAGTCCCTCCGACCTGCTCGACGCCGCCCCTCCGACTGAACTGCGCAGGTCAGCTAGGACTCGCACATGCCCTAGTCACCTGAGAGACTTTGTATGCAAATAACACCCCAAGTGACTTCTGGGAGGGGAGGAGTGTTATGTAAATAGGTTTGTTTGGCGGGAAGTTCGAATTAACTGACCCTCAGCTGATTGGCTGACCACCACAGCTGCAAGGTATATAAAGGGAGCTGGCTCCCCAGGTCAGTTGCTGGAGTCTCACCCTATAATAAAGAGCTGTTGTCACTCATTACTCTGGCTTGCTGCGTCCTCATTCACCCCACTTAACAATTATGCTGCCTTTATTATTTTTATAAAGGACCCAAAGCAGCAAATGTATCTAATACTCCTTCCTCCCCGCTTTTTCCCACAACAAAAACATGGGGAGGTAAATTAGACTGAGAGAGACTAGCCCAAAGTCACCTAACAGGGCTTCATGCATAAGGGGGGACCAGAGGTCAGTGTCTCCTTGTTTCTAAAAAAGCACCAGAATGCAAGACAAGAAGCAATAGATGAAAACTGAACAAAGATAGAAGCAATCTAGAACTAAGGAGAAATTTCCTGACAGAACAATCAACCAGTGGAAGAGCTTGCCTTCAGAAGTTGTGGGTGCTCCAGCACTGGAGGCTTTTAAGAAGAGATTGGACAATGATTTGTCTAAAATGGTATAAGGTCTCCATCTTGAGAAGGGGGTTGGACTAGAAGACCTCCAAAGTCTTCAACTCCTACTCTGTTATTCTAGCCTGGTGCCTTAGCCACTAGCATTTATAATTCCTATTCTTAGACCAGAAAGGCAGACAATGTTGAAGGTTTTAATAATCTGCATGGAAACAGTGTGGCTTAAGTCTCTTCAGATCTAAAATATATTTTGAAATTTTCCCACACTGAAAGGATTAAATAGGAAAGAGGAAAATAAAACATTATTGGAGGATGTGGAAAGTGGTGAAGAGGGAGAAAAAAAGTAGAGAGATGAAATGTATTTCTTCATTTCTCTCCACAATAGTCCGTATCCGGAACAGTCTTCCTACCCTGATATTAATGTGTTTTTTTTTTTTTAACGGCTCACTTGGAAACTACCTATTTTGACATAGCAGGTAGTTGATCTTAAGAAAGAGTGAATATGTTCTCAACAAGAACTGTACAGCAGTAGAAATTTTCCTTGGAACTGAGAGAGGAATAATGTCTCTTGAAACATTTAATATTGTTTCCTGCTCAATGAGTCTCCAGGAACCTACTTTTGAAAGAAACCCTGTAACTTCACACCATGCTTTTTATCCAGTTGTGGCAGTTGCCACACATGAGTGATTTTAGCAGCATCTCCTCCTCCTCCTTCAACCCACTTATCAACTGAGATCTTGATTTCCAACAGCCAAAATGGTTTTTTACTGCCTGTGTTCCCCATCTTTACTTTAATAGCTTCTCATTGTTTGTGGTGATAAAAGCAGGCATTTGAGGTTGGATGCCTTTTTGGCAAAATATGTCAATTGCTGATCACTCACTGATGTCTTATTCCTATTATAAATCATTGGGTTTTTCCTATTATACATTTAAAATGTTAAGAAAAGTACATTTCGAGGAGAAAAAGCATTTCTAATTCTCTTTCCATTCCATTAAAAGAGAATATCTGCAGTCCAGGGTTGAACTGGGGAGTCTTTGATGCCCTCTGAGGTTGTTTATTTGCTAGCAGACATTTCATAACCCAACTAGGTAATATCATCAGTGCGAGGGAGGGTGGGATTTGTTTCTTATCTGAGCATGGGCTGCTGGAGGGGATGTGTTAGAGTCCTTGTTTCCTTTCTAGACTTCTAAAATTATCTCTAAGAGATAATAACATTCAAACTCTTCTCAGGAAGTCAAGAATAACGGAGCATTGCAACTGAATGCCACTCTTGAATAGTGACCATGTATTTAATGCTGGTCACATGGATTCTTATTTTTATTAGCTTGAATAGAATTTCTGTTTTGTGCAATTAGAAGTTTGGAGATTGTACTCCAAAGTAGCAGTTTACTCTGTGAACTCAAACATACCCACCCCCTTTTTTTGCTTTTATCTAGCTATAAACAAAAAATAAGACTTACTGAAACCAAATTTCCTGTTTTACATTAAAATAAAAATGAAAATAAAAATCTCTGCCAAAAGGTAGCATAATAATAAGAGCAAATGAGCTTTATTCCCAAACACACACACACACACACACACAGAGGGAGGGAGGGAGGGAGGGAGGGAGGGAGGGAGGAAGGAAGGAAGGAAGGAAGGAAGGAAGGAAGGAAGGAAGGTTGGCTTCTAAAACTGTTGTGAACATAAACACTAGGCCAGATTTGCCACACACACACACACACACACACACACACATGATAAACTATTGCCTGAGATTGTGAAAAGGATGTTTATATTGCAAATCCAGCTGCTAACCTATATATGAGACTGAACAGGGATTCCAGCAAAGGATTCTCAAGGGAAAGCTATTGTCACCATTGACATGGAATGTATCTAATACATTGTTTTGTAACTCAGTGTAATCCCAATTTTTGATTTCATCTAGCCTTGATAGCTGCTGCCCATGCATATTTCCCTTTAGTCAATGGGTAAACATTGGAGTTGTGGCCCTAACAATGCACAGTGACAAATATGCAAGGATTGGCAGTTTCATTAAATCATTTTCATACACATTATATACAAGACTCGGCATTGGAAAGTGTTCCCATATGTTAGATTTCAGAACAAATGAGATTTGGGTACCTCTAGTGAATGAATGGTGACACAATAGCAGTTTTCCAATATTTAAGGGGCTGCCACAAAGAAGAGAGAGTCAAACTATTTTCCAAAGCACCTGCAAGCAGAACAAGAAGCAATGGATGGAAATTAATCAAGGAGAGAACCAACCTAGAATTAAGGATAAATCTCCTGACAATTAGAACAATTCACCAATGGAATGACTTGCCTCTAGAAGTAGTGAGTGTTCCAACACTGGAGATATTGGAGAACCATTTGTCTGAAATGATATAAGGTTTCCTGTTTGACTAAAAGGCCTCCAAGCTGCCTTCCAACTCTGTCATTATGTTATTCTTCTACAAGGATAGTCCATGGCAGCATTGGTAGCATCTTACAGAGAATGTCTATCATCATGGAGATTCTCAATCATCCAGATCATGGTTGTCCCAAAGGTGCTTTTACCAAAAGGCCACTGGACTTTGCTAGATAGAACTGAAGAAGCTGCATGAACTGAAGAAGCTTCTCGGCTGAGAAGTGAAATGTTTTTAAAGGGGAAAAAACAAGAAAGTCCAATTGCTTTTTGGAAAAAGCCCCTTTGGAACTATAGAGGAGAAGCACTCATCCAGGAATGGCTTTTGCATATAATAGTTTAGTCAGTCACATCTGGTATGAGTATTTGAAACAGTAAAATGTAAATTAAGTTTAATTTAAGTTAAAATGTAAATAGTGTTTTGTATTTTAATCTTTGAATAAACTAAATTTTTCAAACAAAAAAATAAATAAATTAAGTCTCAAATACATCCCTGTTGGGGGTTGAGTAACTGTTTGTCTCTAACCATAAAAGATTTAAGGAAGCAGTATTATATTTTGACTATTATGCATATTTTAAAGCCTGTTGACAAGCACATGGTTCTTAAGTGTCCTTATTTCTTATCCAGCAAAGATACTTTGAGTTGGGAATATGAGTGGGAATAATAGATGTAGCGAAGGCCATATAAAAAATGACATTCTCCATCAAATGAACAGACACGTAACCCTATATTCAAATTCCTCTCTTTTCCTATTTGTAATTTTTAAGAATGGAAGAAATTATAAATTTATTTAGCCTTGATATAAAAGACATTTAAAAAGTGTTTTTCCGCCCATAGCAGTAGTGGGATTCAAATCCTAGTGGTACCGGTTTGCTATTGGTAGCGTGCGGGTGTGCATGGTACTTCTGCGCATGTGCAGAAGCTACTGCGCATGTACAGAGCATTTTTGATGATGTCTGGGCAGGTGGGCGGAGCCTCTCTCCACTGCCGCTACTGGTTTGTCCAAACCAGAGCAAACTGGTAGAAACCCATCACTGGTCCATAGCTACTGCTACTTTAAATAGCCCCAAGTGACTAAAATTTGTATTTCAGAGGTATGACGTCTGCAAAAAAAAAAATTAAGTTACCTTGTAATATTGCTCCAATTTCTATAGGTTTTGTGTCAGCAGCTTACACATTTACACAGCTTAGCATGTCCTGGAGTGTGCCAAGGCTTTCTTTTCTTTTAGAGAGCTCTTATCAGCTCTGGCTTTGGAAAGTGATAGATCTTGACAAGTCCTGATAGTGTAGAATATTTGAAGGCACCAATTTCCTTATCTTGACAATTCTCTAGGCAAGACAATCCAATACAATGAGTTAATGTCCCACCAGTCAGAGAGACTAAGGTGATAGTTATTTGAGACATGACCATATTGAAACTAACACCTTAGAACCACCTTCCCTGGAGAGGTGAAATTGGTTCCTTATAATAAAATACCAAAAACACCTTAAAATATCTCATGTCACTTCTCTGTTTTAATGCTAGTATCACCTCCAAATATTATTGTAGGATGGTGTTCTTTTGTCCCTTTATTTCTTTTCATTCATAATATGTTTAAAATAATATAATAAAAAAATATATCATTTTTTCTTTATGTAGACTGAGAGCATATGTACCAAAGACAAATTCCTTGTGTGTCCAATCACACTTGGCCAATAAAGAATTCTATGTTTACCGAACATTTTTTATTGTCTGTTGCCCATGGTATCCAGCAGGCTGAAGAGTTGTTTCATTAATTGAATCTATACATAAATAAAAACAAATAAAGATATTTTTTTTCCTGATGTGATCTAAATTTAGTTCCTTAAAAAATACCTTGTGATGAATTGGAATTATTATTTTTTTTAAAAAAACTCTTGTACTAATGCAAAACAACTGTTTTTTTTTAAAGCAAATATAAGTTTCAAGGGGAGCCTTGGACTTCTTGTTCCCTGTACATGATGATCCTGATTCATAATAATGGGCTTTTGTGGACTTACCGTTAAGTAAATGGAATTAGAGTTCTATTGGGGTTAGCAGATACAGAAAGCTCACATAAATTTGTTTATTGTCTGGTTTAGCCCCAGCCATGGAGAAGATAAACTGTGGAAAATCACTGGGGCTGTCCTAAATTTGCAAGAAAGGGTCTTACTCCCAATGCAGAGGTGGGTTTCAGCAGGTTCTGATCAGTTCTGGAGAACTGGTAGCAGAAATTTTGGGCAGGAGAACCGGTAGTAAAAATTCTGACTGACCCTGCCCCCATCTATTCTCTGCCTCCCAAGTCCCAGCTGATCGGGAAGAAATGGGAATTTTGCAGTAACCTTCCCCTGGGTTGGGGAGGGAATGGAGATTTTACAGTATCCTTCCCCTGCCACGCCCACCAAGCCCATGCCACGCCCACCAAGCCACGCGCACAGAACCAGTAGTAAATTTTTTTGAAACCCACCACTGTCTCAAAGGTGCTTTTTCAAGAGGCATCTGGACTTTCTGGTTTTTCTTTGAAGACATTTTGCTTCATATCCATGAGCTTCTTCAGCTCTGGACTGAAGAAGCTTATTGGATGATAAGGAAATGACCAGAAAGTCTAGTTGTCTCTTGAAAAAGCAACTTTGGTACAACCATGACCTAGATGACTGAGAATCTCCATAGACAATGGAT
This sequence comes from Arizona elegans, assembly GCA_022577455.1. NCBI lineage: Eukaryota > Metazoa > Chordata > Lepidosauria > Squamata > Colubridae > Arizona > Arizona elegans. The sequence goes on from JAKOOJ010000003.1 coordinate 136,210,444, forward strand.
ATTACTATTTTCCCTCCCTCCTTTCCTGCCTCCATCTCTTCCTTCCTCCTTCTCTCCCTAACAACCAACCAACCAACCTGTTAGCCCTGATATGGCTATCTGTGTTGCTTAATTGCTTGCCATGCACCGTTCTGGGTGGTTTGTCTGGGAACATCATCTTTTTAGGAACATCATCTTTAGAGGCAAGATCAATTCCATGAAGCTAAAATTACAAGCAGCATGTGGGGTGCGAGCTTCAGCATGTGTGAAGCATATTGCTCTGAATACAAGGGAAGGATTGTTGTTCTTTTCAGTTAAATCCCAAGGTCTTTTGCACAGTCATTCTCCTGTCTATTTTGTATTGCAAAGCAACCAATGACAAATACATTGCCAAGGATTTGATGGTTCACTGCAACTGTGACTCAATAAATATTTTCCCCTGAAACGTAGGAAAAAATGCTTTAGTCTCGCCTATAGCTTTGAAGAGGTTTTGATATTTGTTGAGCTCTCCTTTAGAACTATTTGCTAATTTCTAAAATGCTACATTGATGTTTTGCTTAGCTTTTAGTGCCCTGTGATCAACAAATTAATGTCTTTGACTCCCCTCTTCTCAGTTTTTCAAACTAAATTCCCCTACTTTTAGCTCTGCAATAAACAAAGCTAATTTGTACCTAATACCTCCTCTGTGGCTTTCTTTAATTGCTATATAGTTTTTTCCCCTCCTCTTTTGCTAAATGAAATGCATATGTGCCTGCTTTTAAGCCAATATTATTTTTGCATTTTGTGTTGTTGAAACATGTATACCTTTGTCATCACTACAAGCATCATGTGCATTTATTACTAAAGAGCAAAATGCTCTAAAGAGCAAATAAGATAAGATTTGGCAGAATACAGATATGTGTCTTCATATCTTCTTCTAAAAGATCTGAACTTATAAAAAAGATGCAGTAATTCAAATAACACACATCCCATGGCCAAAATGCTGTGCCTAAGTGTATATAATGCAAACATCTACATACCACACTTTATCTATTTAATAAACTTCACAAAAGGAATTGAGGTTGAAGACCAAGATTTCAGAAGCTCCATTCTAAAAGATGGTTTTTCTTTTGCTGTCAAAAGCAAAGTAAGCATCAAAGTAAGGAGGAAGGAGGAAAAACACACTGCAGATATTGTTATCTTTAGTATGATATTTCTGTTGTGCATTCTTTATCAAAAATGACTAGAATGCATGTTTGCTTTTTAATTCAAGACAGTGCAGATTCTAGCTTTTATTTAAGTATACTCAAAGGTAGAAGCATCAAGAAAGGTCTGTGTAGTCAAAGCTATTGTTTTTCCAGTTGTAATGTAATGACTGTGAAAGTTGGACCATAAGGAAGGGTGAGCACCAAAGAATTAATACTTTCGAACTGTGGTGCTGGGGATGACTCTTGAGAGTTGCACTAATGGCAAATACCTTAGCTCAGGTGTAGGATGAGGGTTTGTTCATTAGTGAGTCTTGTGATGGGTCTTGTGATAAGGAGATTACATCAGGTCAGGGTCATTGGGAGGTGAATTGCTGGGGTGTGTGTTGGTTGAGGGTCAGTGCTGTCTCTGGTTGGTTGTGTGATTAATTTGGGTTCTGAGAGGTTTGTAGGCTGGTTGTAGGTGAATATGTTTGTTGATTGAATTGCTTATGGAGTGCCAGTCTTCCATAAACTCATGACCATGGTGGGTGGTAGCGTGATCAATGATTTTTGTGCTGATCCAATTGAACTGGTGATGTTTGATGTCAGTGTGGGTAGAGATTAAGGATCTGGGATCCTGGCATTTGGCTGCCAGCAAGTGTTCATCCCAATGACTCTGACCTGATGTAATCTCCTTATCACAAGACCCATCACAAGACTGACTGATGACTCATAGCTGACCCATCACAAGACCCTCACTTGACACACCCACGACTGAAGCCCTTATAAGCAGAAGAACACTGACACTGACATCCCCTAAACTCTGCTGAAGATGTTACCTAGGCCTGGTAATGAAAAGTTTGGAAACCAGCCCACAAGCTTGAGAACCAGCTCACTCTTGAGAGTCCCTTTGTCTGCAAGGAGATAAAATCAGTCATTTCTAAAGGAAATCAAGCCTGACTGTTCTTTGGAAGGTCATATATTGAAGCTGAAGCTCAAATACTTTGACCACCCTATGAGAAGAGAGGACTCATTGGAAAGGACCCTGATGTTGGGAAAAATTGAAGACAAGACGAGAATGGGACAGGACAGCAGAGGATGAGATGGTTAGATAATGTCATTGATGCAATGAACATGAATCTCGGCAAACACTGGGATATAGTGGAAGATAGGGGAGCCAGGCATACTATGGTCCATGGGATTATGAAGAGTCAGTCATGACTTAGTAATTGAACAAAATCAACAAAAGCATTACCAAAAACACTAACTACCTACAATCTTTCTCCTTCTCCTTCTCCTTCTCCTTCTCCTTCTCCTTCTCCTTCTCCTTCTCCTTCTCCTTCTCCTTCTCCTTCTCCTTCTCCTTCTCCTTCTCCTTCTCCTTCTAAAGCACTGTTATTAACATCTGCTGCTTGCAATTACTGCAAGTTCAAATCTCACCAGGCTCAAGGTTGACTCAGCCTTCCATCCTTTCTAAGGTAAGTGAAATGAGGACCCAGATTGTGGGGGCAATAAACTGACTTTGTATAAATATACAAAAGTATGAAGGCTATTGCTTAACGCATTGTAAGACGCCCTGAGTCTCCGGAGAAGGGCGGCATATAAATTAAAGCAATTAAAGCAGTTCTCCTTCTCTTTCTCCTTCTCCTTCTCCTTCTCCTTCTCCTTCTCCTTCTCCTTCTCCTTCTCCTTCTCCTTCCTCTTCCTCTTCCTCTTCCTCTTCCTCTTCCTCTTCTTCTTCTTCTTCTTCTTCTTCTTCTTCTTCTTCTTCTTCTCCCATGTCCATCATTGGATGTTGGCGATCATGTTGGCAATCTTATTTTTGTCAATCCTCAATTAAAGACTATATGCTATAACCAGAATTGCCTTCATTTGACACTAAAAACATTTTTTATGGTGGATGTAGACTTTGGGGATATGATTTACAACTACCTTAAATTGACGTTTGGAAATATTAAACCCGGTCTTATTGTTTCTTTAATATTCCTTGGGAGTGTCAACAAACACATGGATAGGAGTGATTTGGTAGACTTTGTCTCTTTAGGCTTTCCAACAACTTTTGACAAAGTTCTTAAACAAATGCACTTCAACAAACAGAACAGTCACTAAGCTTTCCTATACTATAATCCAATAAGTCATTAAACACTGGAAATAAAGAATAGAACAAACTAGATGTCTAGCTTCCTGCTGCGTGTCTGGAGACGTCGGAAAGGAAAAACGCTGCAAAGGCTTGATAGCTGTAAGCGGTTTATTCCAAACGGTCGTCAGCACCGTCAGCGCCAAAGAAAACAATCAATGCAAAGGCATACAAAGTTGGCGTTGGGAGCGGTCACCTCCCAACGCCTTTAAATAACGCGCCCAATAATTACAACAGCTCACACGCCCTTCTGGCTAGCGTAGCCCAGCCCCTGCGTGAGCCAGCGAATCCAGCAAAACAGATGAAGGGCGGTCAAACGAAACCCTGGCTCCGACCGCATCGTGACCAACCGCCTATCACTTATACTAATCACCTACCACCACCTGTGCAAATGACAACCCTGCCCAACGCCCCTTCCGCCGATCCAGGTTTGTACAGCGCCGGGAGCCAACTTCAAATTCACGGCGCCAGGATCCGTGGCTGCCGCCATTGCGCTGAGTGTCGAGGGGATCTCGACACTAGATAATTCTCAAAATGGTGCAATGTAGAAAGAAGTTCCTCAAATCTCTATTGAGACTTTCATATTGGAGAGGTTGATCTGAAGTCCTATTCTCTCTTTCTAACTTGCCATAATAAATTGGTATCAAATTGTGATTCACCCTATCTTATTTTTCTATAATAAAGTTGGTTAAAATGTAGTTTCTTGGAGCATGAACATCTACAGGGAGAGGGAACAAGTGAAACAAAATGAGCACATATCCCTTCCATATGTGTACCAGGCATTACATGCCTGTACATAAGAGGTGAAGTTTACTTCACAATTTTGCAATACTCAATTCATCATTCACACAATATCATCAAATTCTGTAAATTCTTCTGCTTGGTTGATCCCTTTGTACCTACTATGATCGTGAGAACTTACCATTTGTTCTTGTGCTTTGTTTTCTGATCCAGAACGTGCATAAAATGTTACAAATCTCTAAGAGAGCCTTTCCCCTTATCTCACAACAGCCAAATCTTCTCAAAAAACCTTACACAAATCAGTTTTTTTTTAAATTGAATGAAGCCCAAGGTGGTACAAAAGTATATATGCTTATGAAATCAAAATTCTCTTTCCTGTTTTCATTCTTGTAACCATTGGACCAAATGGCATAGGAAACCAGAAGATGAATGGGGAATTTGTTTTGCTTTGTAGAAATTTTTTTCTTAGAAAGATGTTCCTTGTCTATGATCCAACTGGGGAAAAGGGAAAAGGAGGAAGGGAGGAAGGAAATCTACTATTACTATTGAATTCTTTGCATTTTCTTAGAATAGACAAAAGACTGCATCCAGATTAATGTTCACATTCCCCATGATTAAAGTCCCATTGATTCAGCATGGATTTAGTTGGGCTTCAACCAAAAAGTAATTTTGACAGTGAATAAAGAATAATATACATTTTTGGGAACACTGCCACGTAACAATAAACAAAAAGCAACATATTAATAGTTTCCACTATTTATATAATCAGGCCAAGAAGAACAAGAATATTAGTTACAGTTTATTATTATTTCATTTCAGGTTTTAAGAAAAATGACTTTTCCTATGTGAAACAGAGATTATTTTGACCATTGTTGGCTCTAGCGGAATGGGTTTATATACATATTAGATGCAAGTGTTTAATTGGAAAATTGAGGTATATACCTCTCAAGGAACAGAGATCTAAGAATTAAATTCCCTCCCCCCCCCAAAAAAAGTAGGGAAGATGACTTCCTGACTACACACTAATTTTGTGCTTCTTTGTGAACATGAGAGCAATTTGTAGAATATTATCCCAGATCAATGAAAACAAGAAAATGATATGAATAAGTCAGTAACTAGAATAGCCAGAGGTATTCAAAAAGTTCAAAGTACTGTATGTGGGAGCTGATTTGGGAAATATCTCCTGAAAAATTGTAGCTTTTTCAGTAAAAGTTGTTTTCAGTTCTTTTTGGTCACCGTTTATTATTAGTTTCTCATTGCCCATTTTAGGATCCAAATATGCAAAACTATACAAGCTGTAAAAGACGATAGTATCCCTCAGCAACTGCTTCATATTCTTAGAGTTTGGCACTTTCTGAAAAAGAGGCTGGCATGAAAGTAAAAGCTAGGGATTGTCCCCATGACAACACACTTGTACTACTTCTTTATTTTTATCCAGAAGAGGAAAACATAATGTTTATTGATATATTGCTGGTTTCAGTGGTACCAATTTGGATGACCACTACATGGCAGTTAACAATGAGAGGGGTTTTTGTATCTGCTGGTTATCTAGATTTTTATAGTTCAGATGTGGTAGTCCTACCCATACGTTTTTTTAAAAAACAAGCTAATTAAGTACTACCTGAGAGGCATATATTTTAGAAAGATTCACAGCTGATTTAAAAAGTATACTCAGAGGGCTGGTGAAAACTTATCTGTGCTTCTCAGCCAGTCTCGAGGCCATCATGGGAGAACATGACAGTACTTGTTAAATACTTGAAGGAATGTATGGGGTATCCTAAAATACAGAACACAGAATAATAGTTGTAAGCTAAAGGAATGATTAAAAGGTTATGAAATGATTAAATGTTATGAAATGCTTCCAATTGATTAGAACAGATTAACAGTGCAAACAGTGAGATGGTGAGTTCCCCTTTGCAGAATTGTTCAAGCAGTGGTGACGGTGGATTTGAGAATACTTTAATCTGGGGGTTTAATATTGAATGAACCTTAATAAATGCCAAACAGATTCTTCTAATACACGATTCTCTGATAATGCATTCAGGTACAGATCAAACTTTTTTTTTTATTGAAAAAGTTTTTCAAATACAATTTTTTCCCCCTTCCCCCCCGCTCCCTAACCCCCCCTCCCCCTCCCCTCCCCCCATGGCTTCTACAAGATGAAATCCAAATTAATATCACATTATATAATACTTTACCACCCTTTTACACCACCCCTATATACTAAACATTTCTTTCTAACATTATTATTATGTCCACCATATACTATACGTTTCAAAACAACATTCGGCTATGAAACTATATAATAAATCCTAATTTGGCATTTATTCTACTCATAATCTACCCATTTCCTCCACCCCCATACGTATATCTCTTAATTCAAATCTTTTAAGTATATTAATATCTAAACATAACATCCCTTTTCCTAAACTAAGCAATCAGTAACGTTACTTATCACCTTGTACCATATCAATTTTATTTTACCCACTTTCCTACAGGTCTACCATACATAATATATTTAATATCTTTATTCTTCTGCCCATATCACTAAAAGATATTTCCATATATAAATAAAACCCTCAAATGACTTTAAATTTATATTCCATATAGTATCTTCTGTAATGTCTTTCAACTAGATTGTTAATTCCATCAACCATGTTAGGGTAACATCAAGTCCTGCTTCCAACAGTATATTCAGTATCTTCAATTACCATCTGCCCCCATCATTAATAAGTATTTCTGTATATGAAAAAAAAACACCGAGTGACTTTATATTTATATTCCATATGGTATCTTCTGTAGTGTCTTTTGTCTAGATTATTAATTCCGACAACCACGTTAGGGTAACAGCCAGATCATCTGCATGCCCCAGTTCCATAGTTCTCTTGCCTTATAGCTCAACATATACGTAATCCATTTTTCAGAGAGTCCAAAATAGAAAGTTCCAATCCGCTCAATCACAGGCCATCTTCCACATCCCGAAAACACCAGCACTGCAGAGATCTATTATTCTTCTCAAAATAGTATAAGTCTGTAATTTGCCTCAGCTATATTTTCATGTATCAGCCTTCTATAAATCCCGCTTATTATATTTAATCGTCTCTTAAATAACTGGCATTAATCTGTTGGCTAAAAAAGAATTGTAGTTTAAAAATTTTTAGTTTTGTAGAACCTGCTTCTTCTTTTCTTAACTTGCTGTGGTTTAGATCTCCACCCTGGTTGCCTTTCTAGGACTTGTATATCAGCTGATTGAGTTACATGCTGGTCTTTAACTTGATAAGACATCAAATCGAGATCCAAAGCCGCCTCTCTTATATTTATAGGTGATCCAGCTATAGCCTCTGAAGGAGAATCCAAAAGCGGCTCATCCAAAAAGCCCTTTATAACTTGTCATTTTTCCATTACCTCCATCTCCATCTGCTTAGCCTGAGTTTCAATCTCTTGTTAATTTTGCTTTTCTTTATCCCCCTCCTGTATTCCTGACACTGATGACATACGTGGAGATGTTGGGCCCATTTTAAAAACCTTGTAGTAAAATTCTTCCACTTTTTCAACAGTGTTTAATTGATATCTTTCTCTTTGATATCTCAATATTATACCAACTGGAGCATCCCACCTAAATGGGATGTTTTGTTTCTTTAGCTCAGTCAAATCCAAAGTCCTTTCTATCTTTTAACATCTTGGACGGCAGCTCTTTATATATCCAGATCTTCATTCCACTCATTTCTAGAGTGGAGTTAAAAGACTTTTGCACAATATCATTTCTTATTCCTTTATCAGTAAAATAAATCACCACATCTCTAGGCAATTGTCTTTACTTTGCCACCCAAGAATTTACACTGTAGGCCTTATCAATCTTACAGAATACTTCTTCAGAGCTGATCTTTAAGATCACAGCCAGAACTTCAGCAGACATCTTTCTCAAGTCCTCTCTGTTATTTTCCTGTATTCCTCTCATTCTGATCACAAATTCCATGGATCTAAATTGCATCATTGTAACTTCATTTTCAATCCTTTGCTTTATATTATCTGCATTATAAGTCTTGTGATCAGCTTCCTTCATTTTAGACTCTACTTCTGAGCTATTTTCAGATCAGATCAAACTTATTGATTGATTGAGCATATGCCATCAAGTTGGTGTTGATTTTTAACACTCTCATACATTGATCATCCAAGGATGATCTGTTCCCAACCTGGCTCTTCAGCAGCTCTTCCAACAGTCCACCCATTGCTGCTCTCATCAAGTCCATCTATCTTGCTGCTGGTCATCCTATTCTCTTTCCTTTCACCTTTCCCAAAATTATAGACTTCTCCAGAGAGTTACGACTTTGCATAATGCATCAGGAATATGATGCATTACTTTACCCTGAGTGAGAACTCTGAATTACCTTGTTCATGATCCATTTGGTTGTTTTCTTGGCTATTCATGATATATTGTAGAATCTTCTGCAACACCCAAATTTCAAAAGCTTTATTATTATTTCTATCTTGCTTCTTCAAAGCCCAACTTTTGGTTCTATAGTGTATCATACTGGAAACATTAACATCAGCAATAACATTGGACAACATTTTTCCCCAAAAGTTTTCCTTCCTGAAAAGCTGCTGGTGATTGTAATAAACTCCTTCAGACTCAACACAAATATAATTCCAGAATGACTGTATCATGTAGGAATCTTGAGAAATAAAATTAACTTTTAATGATTCTAATATCTTTAATTTCATAAAGTTTCTGACATGCTGCATGAGTTCATCAGGATTAAAAAAGTTTTGCTGATGATTTTTGTTTGTAATCAGTCTCTGATTTATCTCGCTGCAGTGTCCAGCAATAGTCAGCCAGCACTGATGGATTCCAGTTGCCCTGATACCATTTTTCCATTGTGGCAAATATCCTGGTGAAAACTTCCACCATGTTCATCACTGGCTGCACCTAGATTTGAGAAAAGAAGTCCAAGTGTGAATACAGAAAATGAATCTTCCCTGATATATTGCACACCATGATCTCATATGCTGTAAAAAGTTTGTCAACCAACTGAATGTAGTTTGGTGCTCTGTAGTTGTCAATAAAATTCTCAACAACATCCTTGAATGCTTTCCAGGTGATTTTTTCTGACCCCACTAACAAATCTTTGAACTGTTTGTCATTGATGATGTATTTGATCTGTGGACCAAAATATGCCTTCCTTAATCTTGGCATCAGTTATTCTTGGAAACATCTGTCTCATATATCAGAAACCTTTATTTTCCTTGTTCATTGCTTTCACAAATTTTTTCATCAGTCTGAGTTTCATGTGAAAAGGAGGCAACAATATCTTTCTCGGGTCAGCAAGTGGTTCATGTGCCACATTTTTTCTGTCCTTGAACCAAATTCTTTTGAAGTGGTGATTTCTTTTTAATGTAATGCAATTTTCTTGCACAGCTGTCCTATTTGACTATATAACAACACTACTTGGTATATCATAGCTGCATTCAAAGCAGGAGAGCCACTACTTTTAGATTTCCACAGATATTCAAATTGTACTTGGTGTGCTGAATGTGCTTGGACAACAATTCTGTGTTTTCACATGTTTGTTTCATGTGTGCAGCATGGCCATCAGGTACTGAAGAGTGTCTATAATATATATCCAACTGGAATTACATTCAGGAACCAAAATCTTTTTTTGTACAATATAATTGACCTTTTAGAAAACCAGTTTGAACCTCTAGCATCTTTCTTTCCATATAAGGCTCTAATCTGTGTTAAATGATCTAAATTATATTTAATGCCTGCAGAATACCATAAGCAATCCATCAAATTATCTGGAGTGAACATTAGAATCCAATTTTATTTGTATTAGTGTGCACTTTGGGCTGGCTTTCCCAATTTTGCAGATTTGTGTGAGAATAACAAAAATTGCTAAGGAGTATTGAAATATATTATGAGTTGGGAAAAGCAGAAATAAATTAGAGGCAATATCATTAATCAAGGATGTTAGTGTATGATAGCAATAATGAGAGTGTATATGTGATCACCTGTATTTAGGTACCTGAAGGAAAAGTATTTTCTTCTTCTATTTTTTCCACTTGTGGGAAATGCATTTTGATGGCAGTTTGCAAGGTATTTAGTGCATATGTTGAAATAGTAAGAAAGTGGGTGTGAAGAAATAATGAAGCATTACACAGTACAAGTTCTGGTATTTGGGAGCCCAAGGGCAAGAGACACTCTTATCTTTACATTTCCTTTGCCAATTTTTGTGTGTTTTTATATTCTCAACCAACCTACAATAAATGTCCCTAGAGAGTGAAACAATTGATGATGATGAAGCTTCATTCTTATCACTGCTTAAGTCAGTGTTTCTCAATCTTGGCAACTTTAAGATATGTAGACATCAACTCTGCTGGCTTGGTTGGAAAAGTCAATGAAAGAAAGATGAAATTAACTTGGAAGAGCAAGAAGCAACAGCTTCAAGAGCTGAAAGCACCAGACAATTACTCTGAGTGTTTTCGGCAGTGTTTCTCAACCTTGGCGACTTTAAAATCTGTGGACTTCAACGCCCAGAATTCTCAAGAAGTCCAATGATGCTGGTTCTGATTAAGCATGATCTAAGAGGTCAATCTAGTCTTATGTGTTTTAATTGCATTTCCCCTTAATTTCACCCTAAACCATTATATTTGTATTCTACAAGAAAATCATTAGTGTATTAATTTTCTAATGCAGAATTAGTAGAATTTAGTTGATTGTCCTGGTGGACAATCATTTAATTCTAAATTGCTCATTCTGCATGAAAAAAAATGTGGACAATCATCTAAATATGAGCCAGTAGTGTGTAGCAGCAACCAAAAAAGCCAATGTGATCCTAGGTTGCATTAAACAGAAGGATAGAATCAAGATCACATGAATTATTAGTACCGCTTTACAAAGCCTCAGTAAGACCACAAATGGAATGCTGCATTCAGTTTTGGTCATCCCATTATAAAAAAGATATTGAGACTTTGGAAAGTGTGCAGAGAAGAACAACAAATATGATTAAGGGCCTGGAGGCTAAAACATACGAAGAATGATTGAAGGGATAGGGCATGTTTAGTCTAGTATGTTTAGTCTAGTGACATGATAGCAGTGGGGGTCAACCTACTTTCCAAAGCACCAGAAGGCAGAACAAGAAGCAATGAATGGAAACTAATCAAGAAGAGAAGCAATCTAGAACTAAGGAGAAATTTCCTGACAGTGAGAAAAATTAACCAGTTTGCCTTCAGAAGTTGTGGGTGCCCCATCACTGGAGGTTTTTAAGAAGAGATTGGACAACCATTTGTCTGAAATGATATAAGGTCTTCTTCATGAGCAGGAGGTTGGACAGAAGACCTACAAGGTTCGTTCCAACTATTAATTCTGTTAAAGGATTTGGGTTATTATGCAGATGTAAGAATAAAAAGGGTCAGCCTTTATATAACTTATACATATGTGGTAGTTTGAAATACAAGGCGAAAATAGATGCAATTTAAACCAGAGAAGTTCTTCCTCACCTTAAAAGTATAGTTAGTCTTGAAAAACTATGTCTACTTTTATATTCCAAAAATAAAGATCTTTCTTCATAGCCAAACCACTTGAGAGAAATTTCACCTCCTGTTTAATTCTTGCTCAATGATTTTTAAATTTCATTTCCTTCCACTGGATTCCACCTGGCAAATATCCCATTTATTATGAGTCCCAGATATGATAAAGTAATTTTAGGATTTAAGAAGAAGCAGAATATAAAAGCATAAGGAAATTTGTAGTTTGTAGATATTTATGAAGAAATGACTAACATTTGCATGGATAAAATGATCTCTCTCAAGAAAGGAATGTTTGAAATGAGGCAAAGAAATGGCATTTTTGTTTTAATTGACTAAGATCATTACTTTAGTTTCAAAGAAACTCAAGGGGACTGCAAGTGTGCAACAACTGAGATTAGGTTAGAAAAATGTATGTCATTATTCCTACCATTATTACTTTTAAAATCATAGAAATGCAATAGTGATGGGCAAAGTGCCAACCACAGAATTCCATTACTTTTTCTGGTTTGTAGCACACTCAAGTTTTTCAATTCTCCAGACTGTATAATATGCAATATATAAAAATAAGGGCAGTGTCCTCTTCCAAGGTTTTTATTGCAGGTAATAATTTTTGTTGTGAAGGTTAGAAGAACTGGAGAAAAATCATCAAGAGATAATGTTTATTTTCCAAACCTAAATACCATCCTGTGGTGTTTCTTCTGTAATGGAGATCCGTCCATCAGAAAAAAAATTTGTAATCTTATTTTTTTGCTTAGCTCTCTCAGTCCTCGCTAGACTGGAGAGGCTACTGATTCAATAATAAACTTACTTCCTGAGGCAGAACCAGGCCTGGACATCTGAGTAAAATAAGAACAAAACTAGATGCACTAATTAGTAAAGGAGAGAGTAGACGGCAATGGAATGTGCTTATTAAAGCTTCAGGTACAATATACAAGGTAGTTCTCAATTTACCACTGCAAGTCTGAAATTTCCACTTACCACTGCCAGCCCAAAATGAGACCAAAATTTCCATTCATTCATTCATTCATTCATTCATTCATTCATTGGTTGGATTTATATGCCGCCCTTCTCCGGAGGCTCAGTATTAAGCAATAGCCTTCATACTTTTGTATATACCTGCTTAATAGGGCTTTCGCCGCCCCCCCCAAGCGGTGTTCTTTTTTATACAAAGTCAGTTTATTGCCCCCACAATCCGGGTCCTCATTTTACCTACCTCGAAAGGATGGAAGGCTGAGTCAACCTTGAGCCTGGTGAGATTTGAACTTGCAGTAATTGCAGGCAGCTGGTGCTACTTAACAGCACTTTAGTCTGCTGCGCCACCAAGGTTCTTATTGCTAAGCAAAATAGTTGTTAGGTCAGTTTTTGCCCCATTTTACAACCTTTCTTGCCACAGTTGTTAAGTGATTCACTGCAGTTGTTAGTAACATGGTTGCTAAGTGAATCATTACCCCATTGACTTTGCTTGTGAGAAGTTAGAATAGAATAACAGAGTTGGAAGGGACTTTGGAGGTCTTCTAGTTCAACCAAGATCACAAAAGGAGATCACATGACCTTGGGAAATCGCAATTATTGTAAATAAGAGACAGTTGCCAGCGTCTGAATTTTGATCATGTGACCATGGGAATGCTGCAATGGTCGTAAGTGTGGAAAATGGTCATAAGTCACTTTTTTCAATGCCGTTGTAACAGCTTCTCTGAAAAGGAACATTGGAATAGATTTTACTGCTCAGAGATACTCTAATGTACTTTGTTCTCATTTGTGGAATTTCAGAGCAATGGTATTTTTCTATAATTAGGTACAGTGATTTTGCATGGTTACTTCATTTCTAACTATTTGATAAGGTTTATAGTAGATGGATCAGGAAGTGAGTTATGTCTTTGAATTTCTAGTTAAAAGACTGTGACAGTGGCTGATTGAGGTTCCAGGAATATTCCTTAGTTAAGATTCTCAGCAAGCTCCTTGTATAGACTGATATGAAGATTGATGCCAATGAATCTGACACCATCCATATAAATCTCCTAGCAAATAAAGCTTCTTTAATAGATATCTTGACTCCACTGGATTATAACATTACTCACAGAGAGGAACATAAATTGCAATACAAAGTCTTTAGAAAGGAGAGATTGAGGCAATTTCAATCAACAGAACCACTAAAGTGCCGATTAAACTTGTTCAACAACATGTTCAAAATAATACGTCTACTCCATTAGAATTTTTTTTTATTGATTAGAAAACCAGTTACCAACCACATTCATAAATTGTATTTGCAGTTAGATGAATCCAGGGTTAAGAAGCAGGGATTGGTTTTAAGTTCAGACTGCAATACAGATTGACCCTCCATAAACAATATTTTCTTTCATTCAGAATCATCTACCAGGAAAGGACATAAATAACAATATAATCTTCATTTTGATCATAAAATACATAAGCAGAAATGTGGCCACTATATGAAGCGAGTTATAGTTCAATGTTCAAAGGAGAATGAGTTCAGTTCTCTTTCATTGATCTGATGCGCTGTGATGGGATATAATGCAGGTCTCTGAAAAGGAAATCTAATTTAACAAGGATCCCCAGCTATCATATATTTTAATTTGTGTGATGAAGAATTCATCTGTATTCTTCTTGTGACCATTGAAAATATATTAGATATGGTTGTATGAATTTTCTTATTCATTGATCTCCATCCTGCCCCACACAAGGTTTTTGGATAAATATTTTGAGCAATCAATGGAATCTGTCCCAGATTAGAGTGATGACCTACAGTAGTGGTGAAGATGCTCATCTCCCAATTGCAAAGTTCAGGGTTCAATCCTAGGTAGTGGCAGATGTTTCTTTCCTAGGGCGCAAAGAGAAAAAAATATCTGCTGCAAACTCCACATAGTGTCAGAAAGGGCATCCAGCCAGTAAATGCTCAGGTCCATCCAGCCATGAATGAAGGTGAATATACATGTCCCAGGATAATGTTGCAGGATCCAATCTGAGTCTGTCAGTGGGACCAGAGGTTTTGTCTTCCAAGCTTTTGGACTCGTGCTAGAGAGAAGTTCCCTTAGGATGGGCTCCAAAAGCTTGGAAGACAAAACTTCTGGTCACACTGACAGACTCAGATTGGATCCTTCATCCAGTCACCCCAACTCTTCCCTCTAATTAAGGGGTTACAAGTCATAAAAAGGGAGTTTTTAATGTCCCAGCTTGCCATACTGGGTAATGGTACAGATGGAGAGAAATTCCACAGAGAAAAGGGTGTAAGAAAGAAAAAGGGGAAAAGAGGGGTCAGAAATGGAAAGAAAATGTGTTAGGAATAGAGCTAATGGATGTTCCATTCTCTGACCACACCTACTGTTTTTTTGACATTTTGACATCATCCTTATTTCACACTGAAAATAATATATCCCTCAATATAAGAATGATCTTGTAAGCCACTCAGAATCACTCTGGATAGCAAGTTGGGTGGCATATAAATTTAATATCCTAAAGGTGCTTTTTTCAAGAGGCAACTGGACTTTCTGTTTTTTTTTTGAAGACATTTCGCTTCTCCTCCGAAAGCTTCTTCAGAGCTGAAGAAGCTTCTTGGATGAGAAGCGAAACGACTTCAAAGAAAAACCAGAAAGTCCAGTTGCCTTTTGAAAAAAGCACCTTTGGAACAGCCATGAGTTGGATGACTGAGAACCTCCATAGACATAAATTTAATCCATCAGCCACTAAATCATCTAATATGTTTCTATGTTGAATACTCCCTAGTGTTCCATAAAAACTGTTGTTTAACTATACTAGATACGCAGTTCCTAAAAAAATTTTTTTAAATAAAAGGAAGGAAAAAGTTTGCAACATTCTTCTTGTGGCATCTTTCACGTAGAGGAAAAAAATTAAAAACCTCAAGTTTCTGCAAAGAATCTCATTATAAACAAAATCTGAGACAATACAATTTTTGTAAACTATAACGTTTGTATGGTGTATCACAGAGCCCCTAACTGTTGGATATTTCCTCTTTATGAAGAGATAATAGGAAATTGTTTTATGTTCATGGGTTCCTTGAAATGAGATATATGTGTTTCTTCGTTTATCACCATGACCAAAAGTTTTCTGGCTTCTGCCATTTAATCAAAGTGAGAATCGGTCGATGAACTTTTGAGATTCAAACTCTATTACAAATTAATGGGATGTTTTACCACGAAACAGCAACAATTAAACTTTGTTTAAAATGAGCTGGAACAGTGGGTAAAAACCTCTCTTATCTTGGAGGAATCAGGGATTTGGCTGAAGGAACTACTTTTCCCACTTCCTTAAACAGACACAAGGCCAAATAGCCAGTTTCTGTTGGCAGCTTGCTGAGAATCTACTAAGTCACCTTTCCTCATATTGTTAAATAGAGTGGCAACCTGTGGCTTCCCCTAATGCCTTATGTGTGCCTTGCCAGCACTTTTAGCTTGCATTTCCAAATTTCAGTAGCAAAATGGCTGCTAATGCAGTTGTTTGTTCTTCTTTATCCCCACCAAAGAAAGGGGGGAATGAAAGTGAGAGGGAACCCACTGATATCTCCGCATTTAACTCTTCTGAAAATAGCCTGGAAGTGGGCTGTTTCATGATAACAGTTTACTGGCCTTGTTAGAGAGCATTTTTCAGGGAATTGGGTGTGGAAATTGAAATGATTTGCCTCCCATTCCCAAGCTTAAACTTAAAAAAAAAAAAAAAAGATGCAGCTTCACTTACATCGGCTCCAGATGTTTTTTTGCAGCCTAGTGAAAGTTTGGAAGACTGAACTGTAGCTTTTTCAAAGTTTCCCATACCTGCTTACAAGACTAAACCTAGTATTGAGCTGCATTTGGAAAACTAAATGTCTTGAGTGTGAATCTTGGCCTCTAACTCTGTGGTTGCTGGATTTTAGCTCAAAGAAATTGGCTTGCCTAATTTAAGGAGGACTTAAAATAGGAGGATAATTAGGAAATCATATTCTGATTCTCCATACAAAGGGGTAGGCATATACTGAATACATTTGGCTTGATTCATGCATAAAATTAATCTTTAATATGGTTTCCTTCTTTTATTTTAGCATGGATTGCAAACCTATCCCAAGAAATGAAAGTTATGAAAAATCATCCAGAAGTTGATGGATTTTATCATGATGTCTGACCAATCTGACTTGCACTATTTGACTTGGTTGGAGAAGCTGAGAGTTTTCTAATTTTGCCTGGCTAAAATAGAAGCTAAGACCCAGCATTTAATTTTTAGTTTTTCAGTTATGAGTATATTTAGCAGCACTACCTCTCATAGAGCACCAAAACAGTGAAAGGAATTGAATCAGAGATTGAAAACTGTGACTCATTCTCTTGTCACCTTTCAGTCTACCTTTCATGGGCTGCCCTTGAAGATCATCAGAAATTGTAACCAACACAAAATCCAGGTGCTTCTTTGCTGACTGGCACAAGAAGAATACCTATTTTGTAAGTACTGTCTTGATTTCCTGTAGATTTCTGGGCCCAATTCAAGTGACTGTCTTTTACCCATAAAGCTGCCTACTGCTTTGGGGATTATCTTCTCTAGATGGTATCTGCCTGCCCTACTGACAAGGAGAGAATGAGGCAGGTGCGCCCCACCCTGATCAGGGGGCAAAGACCTAAAGAATGACATTTTCAGTGGACACCCCTGACTTGGAGCCAATGTGTCACCTAGGTCAGGTTGGCCCTCACTCTTTCGTCTTTTAGGAAACCAATGAAAGCAGAGTAGGAGATTGGAGAGGAAAGGATTTCAAGAGAGCCAGCTGTTTGCTCTTTTACACTTTGAAAGCAATGTGATTGTGCCAGCAGCAGGAAAAAAGATCAGACAAAGAAGAAATTAGCCACAGAAATTGCTTGCTTTCTTCCAGAGAAGAAAGATTGGAGAGAAAGAGATTTCAAGAGAATAGTGTAAAGTGTTTGCCTAGCATGCCCATGGCTCTGGCGCAACTGCATTGGCTTAATGTATAGAAGAGCAAATAGCTTACTCTCTTGCAATCTGTTCTGTTCCTCGCCAATCTCTCTGCTCTGCAAGGAGGGGAGGGGGAGATAAAAAAACAAGATGCTGCAAAGATTGTAAATGGACAATTAGTTTTTCAGTACAGATGTAATTTTGGATAGTTGCTGAATGAGTCAGTAAATAAGGACTACTGGAGTTAGCAAATACATATTAGTAATAAATGAATTTAAATCCACTTTATTTCCCAATAAAGGCTCTTTCCCTAGACTAGCCAGAATGGTTTCTGAAATGGCATGCAGATTTCCTAGGTTAAAATCTTCTAAATATTTAGATTTCATGCAGTTCTCTTTGGAAACACAAATCTTTCATATAGACTTCTCCTTACATTCTTTCCAGCTAATCATAAGGTGGCAATGTGAAAGAGACCGTCTAAACGAATAGTGTTGAATTAAATAAAAGAATAAAATCCTTATTTTATTTTGGCTTCATCCTCTCATCATTCAAAGAACAAATAAGCCCACCCAAAGTCTGACTGAAGGGTTGTTGTTGTTTTTTGACCATTTCCATTAATTAATCTTCATAGGATTTATAGCATGACCTGGTTCTGGAAATAAATTCATAAATCTGTATTTAATACCTTATGTGAAGTCACAAACTGGAAAAAAAAAATCTCCTGATCAAAGCTTATAGTTAATGAAATATCCGCAGTTCACTCTAATCTGATGTGCTTCAGAAATGTTGGCTCTCTAGCTGGTTCCACATCTCCAAATTGTAATAACCTTTAAGGTCAGTAGAGAAATGGATGATCTAATCAAGGCACTCTGGCCAAGTACACAGTGTTACCTTGCTTCCTGGAAACTGTGGCATTGCTTCGTCTTCCTTGTGTATACAGTACATGTACTTGGTACAGTAAAGCGTCATTTTCTGAAGCTTTTTATAAACAGCCACTTCCAATGAGGCAGATGTCCCAGAAATGATTTGCAATCCTGCTTCTTCCCGTGTGTGTGTCTTTATGTCGTCATGAATATTAACTGAGTTTAGAACATGTGTCTGCAGGGAACATGGATCAGAAAGGAATTACAACAAGATTAATCTCACCACTTGTTTGGCAGGCTGAGGCAAAGAGGCAGTCCCGGAACCAGAGAAATCGGGAGGCTGGGCAGGGGACAGAATGTATCTGCCCTCAGTGTGGAAGGGATTGCCACTCTCGAATTGGCCTTTTTAGTCACACTAGATGCTGTTTTAGGACCTCTTTCCAGAGCACGATACCATAGTCTCTTGAGACTGGAGGATGCCAAAATGAATGAATCTCACCAGAGAAGCACTTGGGATACTTTAATTCTAACCCTCCCACACACACATACACACTCCAAACAAGAAATAAAAAATCTACATGCTGCTCCTGAGAGCCCTTACTACTGCTCCTTATCTCTAATTATGAAACAATTATAAGGATCTCTCCTGCAAATGTCAGAATTTACAGAAGCGTAAATTTATTCCACCCACTTTTTGCTGGTGTATTAATTTTACTAATTTTGTGAAGGGGATGTTACAGAGAGTGCTGCTACATAAAAGGATATAACTTCCTGTCTGTGTAGAAATAGAATGGCATGTCCAAATGAGATAGAGGGAGTTATTTTGTTTTAAAAATGTGTCATGACAAGATTTCCATGATATCCTGAAGTCTTAATTTACCTTGATACTTTAAACAGCTTTAAGTCCTTGCTTCGCCCTCTGTACCAAGATGTCATTAGAATTGAATTTTTTTGGTCTGTTCAATCTTTTTTTAAAAAAAAGATTTAACAGATTAATAGAGTTGGAAGGGACCTTCTACTGTAGGTCATCTAGTCCAACCCCCCTCCCAAGCAGGAGACCCTATATCATTTCTGACAAATAGCAGTCCAGTCTCTTCTTAAAAGCCTCCAGTGATGAAACTCCCACAACTTCTGAAGGCAACTGTTACAGGGGTGGGTTCTACTTACCTTTATTACCAGTTCACAACAGGGCATGCACAGAAGTGTTCTGATGACGTTGGGGTCGGTGGGCGGAGCCTCCCGCCGGTTTTACTACCGGTTCTATAGAACCGGTGTGAACTGGGGGCAACCCACCACTGAACTGTTCCATCGGTTGATTGTTCTCACTGTCAGAAAATATCTCCTTATTTGTAGGTTGAATCTCTCCTTGTTCTATTCCCATCCATTATTCCTTGTCTGGCCTTCAGCTGCCTTGGAAAATAGCTTGACCTCGTCCTCTCTGTGGCAGCCCCTCAAATATTGGATCACAGAATAACATCTGGAAAACCTGCTTAAGTTAAGGGCATTCTATTTATTTTGAAATTAAGCCAGGCTGAAAGGTAAACAATGTTTATTTATTAATTGATACATGTGTATCCTGTTTTTACACAAAATGATGCTTGACGTTGCTAGCAGCAGCTGAATATCAAGCAAAACAAAAACCAAGACAAAAATAGGTGAAACAGTGAAGTTGTTTTATAAGATAAAAACCAGTTGCAACTTATTTATGGTCAACAAAAGGCCTTCCAGACAACATACAGTACCTTTATCATTTTTTAAATAAATAATAAAATAAATAAAAGGTGCACCAGTCTGTCTCTTACAGCAGCTCTGTAAAGTATGTATATAAGTGTCCTGCTTCCATAATTGTAAGCTTAGATTGTTCAGGATTGTGTCTTGCAAAAAATGATATACTGTGTAAAGAGGAGTTGTTTCAACAAAACTACAAAGTTGACTGAAACCAGCCATGTGGCCTTTTTCAGGCAGAGAGGTTAATGGCTTAGCCTTGTTTGGGGTTTTATAAACCGTTCTGTGGATTGTTGCAGTGAATTTAAAAGGACATATTTCCCATTTAGAATTTTAAAACACAATCCTTCCCTGTTTTTATCTCTCTTCTGAATCACTGGTTCTCAAGGGAAACTATATAAAAATAAACAAACCAAATATTCTTATCCACTGTAGGGAGAAAGAGACAGCGAAAAACACCCTCTCTGATTAATCCTATGCATCTGGTTTTATTGTTTAAATGGTATTTAAAGTAAAACACGGGCATAGACACCAAAATCTGGATTTCTTTTTCGGCTAGTAATGCAGCATGTCAAATCCAATAAAAGAAAGCCAGCTTTCTTTCTTTCTTTCTTTCTTTCTTTCTTTCTTTCTTTCTTTCTTTCTTTCTTTCTTTCTTTCTTTCTTTCTCTCTCCCTCCCTCCCTCCCTCCCTCCCTCTCCCTTTCTTTCTCTCTCTTTGTTTCTCTCTCCTTCCTTCCTTCCTTCCTTCCTTCCTTCCTTCCTTCCTTCCTTCCTTCCTCTGTCTTTCTCTCTGTTTCTCTGTCTTTATCTCTCTCTCTCTTTCAACATTAAAAAACCCTATTGGCCATTTTAATAGTACAAGAGCCAATAAGAAGATTAAGGTTAAGGTAAAGGTTCCCCTCGCACATATGTGCTAGTCGTTCCTGACTCTAGGGGGCGATGCTCATCTCAGTTTCTAAGCTGAAGAGCCAGCGCTGTCTGAAGACATCTCCATGATCATGTGGCCTGCATGACTAAATGCCAAAGGCGCATGGAACTCTGTTACCTCCCCACCAAAGGTGGTCCCTATTTTTCTACTTGCATTTTTTACTTGCTTTCGAACTGCTAGATTGGCAGAAGCTGGGACAAGTAATGGGAGCTCACCCTGTTACGCGGCACTAGGGATTCGAACCACTGAACTGCCGACCTTTCAATCGACAAGCTCAGTGTCTTAGCCACTGAGCCACTGAGTCCCACTAATAAGAATAAAAGATTATAATATAGATGATTATACCAGCAATTTTGCACATACAGTATATCGTTAATAGTTTAACTACTAATCTTCCTTAGATTTTAAGATCAAATAAATCCAACTCTATGTTGTTTCCAAGATGCTCAGTGATATTTACAGAGATATTTAAAAAATAGGGGCACTTTTAGAGAACATTTGACCTATCACTGGATTGCAAACCTTTCTTTCATTCTGCTATTCTTTGCAAAGACCTTTTATTTGTTTTGACAGTGCTGTTTTCCTGACGAGCAATTACAGCTAACTTATG
Source organism: Arizona elegans (assembly GCA_022577455.1). Classification (NCBI taxonomy): domain Eukaryota; kingdom Metazoa; phylum Chordata; class Lepidosauria; order Squamata; family Colubridae; genus Arizona; species Arizona elegans. The sequence continues at coordinate 136,232,023 of JAKOOJ010000003.1, forward strand.
TTTCCAGTCTGTATTCACTATAGGTCTCCAATTGGTTTAGTCTTTTTGTACTTTAGACAGTGGAATTGTACATCTAGCTTCAGTTCAGACCCTGTGCTTATGAAATGTAAAATGAATAAGATTTCTAATGTGAGCAGAGTAAAAATAACTTCCATCTTGGTTATATCGCTTTAGGAAGCTAGATATGTTGCTCTCTGCTCCTTATAGCTGTGTGTATCAGTGTGTGACGACCTGGAAGTGTTCGAAGTAATGTACACCTGGTTCATCATGTACATCAGTTCCAAGTGGGGAGAAAGACACTGGAAACATAGTGGCTGATTGGAAAGATGGTTTTTATTGGTGGGCAAAAAGGCACATGAGTAGAGAGAGGGATATATTTATACACTCTCTTGAGCTCTGCCTTAGAGTTTCCTGTTCCTGTACAAGAAATGTATCCTATTGGCTCTCAGATTCCCAGGGGGCGGGGATTTTAGTTAACTTTGTAGGCTGTCTGTGTCTCAGGCTTGGTTGAGCCTTGCTGGGTAATGTAATCTTCCCAGGTGCATTGTAGTGAGATGAGTAGAGGGCTAATCCCATCATGTCCTTAGAGACATGTCTTAATCATATCACCCTGGAGCTGAAGGGGGGCCAGAAAGCTGCAGGAAGCTGCTTTGTCTTTAAAAACATGTTTATCCTTTTCTCATCCAGGGAAATATAATATTCTGCCTCTTTAATATTTCCTAGAATATTTCATTCTTCTAGGAGATGGGGTGGGTGCTAACTTCCTACAGGGGAACAGGGACAGGGTTGGGTTTTTTTTTGTGCTGATGAAGTTTCTTGACTCTTCTACAATGTCAGTGCAATTTTATAATCTTTCTCAATATAAAGGATATAACATATAATTATAATTAAGTAATTGAAGCCTGATTTTGTTTCATTCCATGTGCTGGTAAGTCAAAAGAGAGTTAACGGGACTTAAACCCATTAATTAAAATTCTCTTATAACTATGTATGCTTATTTCATTCGTATCACATCTATTTAGGGGGCCATTTGTTCTGTGTTATTGATTGGAAACTATGCAGCTCTGTTTACTTGAGGAAAACCATAAATGTAAGTCTATTAATCGTTTTGTACATTAACACTGCAATTCTAAATGTGGGTTGGAAGGAAAGTTTCACAGAAAGTTCTGGAAGATGGGAGCTCTTTCCAAGGGTGTCTTCCCCTCCCTGCCTTCTGATTTTCTTTTTTAAAGAATGACCTGCCCTATCAGGTAGATTTCGAAGTATATTAGATAGGACAGGAATCTGTGCTTTCTTAACTTTCTGTCAGCCGCTAACTGGGAAGATATGCTACAATAAAAGCAAGAGATGGTGAGAGGCCTGGGCATTTGTGTCTGGAGACTGCCATTTTGTTAGAAGGAAGCAAGATTTTTCCTTTGGGGAAGAGATAACATAGGACATTGAGGGACTGAGAAGAAGACAAAGGTGACTGTAAAGAGTCCTGCAGCAAAGAAGGCAACAAAGAAAGGACCAATAATCTAATGGAATGTTGAAGCTTGATAAAAACTGAAGCATCCAAAAAGAAAAAGAAAAAAAAAGAAAGAAAGAAAAGAAATCTGCACAGAGAAAATTAGAACAACAGCAGAAAGCTGGTGGAATTAACATAAAATAATAATAAAAAGAGATAAAAAGGAATGAGAATAAGAATGAATGAGAATGAAACTTTAGAGGGGATGAAGTAAATGCAGCATTACTTAAAGAACCCAAGTTACCAATTTTGGCAGAGACTGTATAATAACTTGATTTATGGCCAGCTGTTTATATACAACAATCTGGAAAAGGGAAGAAGCATAGGAGATTTTATACACAAAAGTAAAAGTGTTAAGAACACTCAGTAAAGAAGTCAATAGTTAATACAGTAGCAGTTAACCTGAGGATTAGGACATTGGATGAAGTAGGCATAGGAACAAGGATTAGGTTTTACAATTTATGTTAGGAAAACTAAAATTCTAGTTGGGTAAACTGCTGAGCAAAAAATAAATCCTTGTAAGAGAGTAACACAATCCTATTTGTCATTCTGCTTGTATAGATACAACCTAGAAAAAATGGTCCATGGTTGGTTGGCTTGGGTGGTTACTCAGAAGCCAACCATATTTAGTGTCCTAAATATTGTATTTATATTTGTTAATTTTTGTGAATAGCATAGTTCACTTCATGAACCAGATTTTTGTCTGACCAAATTTGACCTGAGACCAGGGGACTGAAATGAAGGTTAGCATTATGATTGCTTCTGATCTTACCATAGACAAGGACCTAGAGAATGTTAGACTACATAGTAGGATTCCTTTTCTTTTTGAAATGATATAATAAGAAATATATTGTACCAGTAAACATAGAATATAGAATAATAGGGTCTCTTAGTCCAAGTTCTGTTTAAGTAGGAAACCTTACACCATTCCAGACAAATGGCTGTCCACTCGAAGAGATTTCCAAGGGACCTTGGAGGTCTTCTAGACTAGTCCAATCCACTGCTCAAGCAGGAAACCTTATATCATTTCAGAAAAATGGCTGTTCAATCTCTTCTTAAAAACCTCCAGTGTTGGAGCACCCACAACTTCTGGAGGCAAATCGTTCCATTGATTAATTGTTTGAACAGTTAATTTCTCCTTATTTCTAGATTGCTTCTCTCCTTAACACCTTCAATGCCAACTACTCCACCACAACAACCAAACCATAATCACACCACATCCAGCTAAGCAGCTGGGCTGGCTGGGGAGTGGTCTTAAAGAGATATCATCAGCCCAAGTGCTAATTAATCTCAGGCAGCACAATCCTAAAAGACAAATATATCTATTTTCTGAGGACACAGATGTAGTTTTATAGTTTGGGGCCAAAATCCCATATCCGCTATTAAGATTTACAAGCAAATTTTCTATGCTTTAATATATCCCAATGTGTGTATGACTCAAACGTCTAGTGTTTAATTCTTTCAGTCAAGTTATGTATATTTTAATTTCTGCACAAATTAAAGTGTGCCCATCCTACCAACCATTTTGTGAATGAACTTTCATGCTGAAAAAAAGAGTGTCAAGGTGCCAAGGATGATTTTTTCCCCCCAAATTCCCAGTGAATCCATTTAAACAAGCTGGAGAACTTGCACTAAAATCATAAAACTAAATCAGATTTAATGTACAGTAGGTACATTTTTGTTCAGTTATTCCACACTGAATTTGGGCACAGAGAAAAAGGTTTGTCTTCAAGATGATTAATGGCCTGATACCAAATCATGGTAAGAAGAAATGAAAATGTTAGGCCTCCAAAACCAAGAAACATACATGTTGATTGTTCTAAGCAGGTGTCTTCATTGTCCCAAACCTATAGAAAAAAATATTGTCAAATTGAAGCAGCCTAATACCTACATCAAGCATATACTCTGGGAACTATTAAGGAGGGCCTGTCTTCATCCTCTTTCTCTCACACAAACTATCTCAACTGAGTTGCCTTTTACTCCTCTGGAATGCACTTCCTCCCTCCTGGGAATAATGCCCTCTACATTCCATCAGAGAAAAGCAGTCACCAGCCTGGAATACAAAAGACCCTGATTATGGACTTCCCATAAGCTACCTGGAAAAGAACATCTTCATTAGGAAGAATTGGGTATTATGCAACATACCTCTTATTAGACCAAAGAAGCAAAGAGAATGAGAAAACCCCTCTTATGGGAAAAACCATAAAGAAATAGATATGAAAATCTTCAGGTCTCATATCTATTACATGTTTATATCTATTACAAGAGCAAGTTTTTTCTTAGAGTGGAAGTAAATTTGTACAGCAAATATTTGAATACAGTAAATTTGATTAGGTAATTTGTTATCTATTACTCAAGGAAACCAGCAATCATAATATGTGTTTCTTAAATACAAGTTTCTTAATACCTATTTGTATTAAGAAACAAAATGGAACTGACTGTATTTTTATAAAGCCTGAACAATTTTCATCATTTTTTTCAGGGATTTTGTTTGTTTGTTTGTTTCTTGAAAAAAGAAATTATTTAACCAAAGCAATGTTTGTCTGCTCAGCTTTTCAAATTCTTGTACATGGTCAATCCTCAATGCTTTTCGTTAGAAGCAAGATGTTGCACTGAATTTACATGGGGCTGAATGTGAGCAAGATATACTTCAAATTGAAACTTCACCCTCTTTTCCATTTACTTAGAAAGAAACTGCACTATATCTTGTGGTATTTATTCCCTGATAACTGCATTGAGAAGAGCCCTTTCTATTTCTAATGCTAGAGGAGCCAAACTCAACTTCCTGTGCAAAGTTGATTTAGTAGCTATGGCCTGGATCCATTTTGAAAATGTGACAGAATTTCTTGGAACATGTGTAGAGTCTCATTTTTTTTTTATCACAGGGTCATCCAACTTTTCTTTCCCTTCAGAATGAGAGAGAACATTTTCTGTTTTTTAGAATCACCAGGCATGACTACATCTCTTTATATGACTATTTGAAAATGCCTTGATTTAGACATTCTTTATTTCAAAGGAGGTTGATTTAAAATATTTATAATCATGTTAAACCAAGCCCTGGCTTCGGTATTTGGGAGCAGGCCCATTATCCTAGGGAATAAAATAATTTTTATAACAATTATTCAGATAGGGAAGGGTATGCTAGTGTTACTTTGCAGAATGTGGCTGAATTTTTTTTTAAAAAAAACCTTTATAAAAGCCTTTATGTGTGTGTGTGTGTGTGTGTGTATGTATACACATACACACATATACATACATACATACAGTACATACATCTTGCAGGTGAATCTACAAAACAATTGCTTTACAATGTAGGATTGTGTGGTCACAAAGAAGGACTAGGGGTGACATGATAACTGTCAGCCCTGGAGGCCATCTTTTTCTTTGGAACTTCATGGCTGCCACATTTAGTGCTGTGGGAAACGGGGAGGGGGGATTATATGGAGTTGCAATGATATCTAGCCATAATAACATTCTTTTTTCTGAGAGTCAAGGACATTTGCCCTGCACCCAGAGTGGTGTGACTGGGAGGGATCTCCAGTTGGAACGGTGCATCAATTGGACCATGTGATGGACATGTGGGTGCAGGGGGAAGGGACTTGGACTTTCTTTTGGGTGGGGAAAACCTGGAAGCTTCAGATTTGGGTTTTCCCAGATGTGCCAATATGACATCTCTAATAAAATGGAACTTTGAGGAACTTCTAGCCTTGGAGTCTTCTTTCATTGGGGTTGTTACTTGGAACCCTGACATGATAGCAGTTTTCCAATATCTAAACGGCTGCCCCAAAGAAGAGGAAGTCAGTCTATTCTCCAAAGCACCTGAAAGCAGAACATGAAGTAATGGGTGGAAATTAATCAAGGAGATAACCAACCTAGAACTAAGGAGAATTTTCCTGACAGTTGCAATGACTTGCCTCCAGAAGTTGTGAGTGCTCCAACACTAGAGGTTTTCAAGAAAAGAATGGACAACTATTTGTTTGAAATGGTATAGGGTTTCCTGCATGACCAAAAGATCTCCAAGGTTCCTCTCAACTCTTTTATTCTGATTTCTCCATCTTACCTTCCTGGCTGAAAATTAAAAGATTTGTTTCTCATCCTTTTTTAATTAATCTTTCCCTGTCTTCATGAATGGAATGAAGAAAGGGACATGAACAATTTAGCACAATGTTAATAATAATAGCTGTAACATTTGGGATACTGGAGGAGGTTGATGATCTATGTACAGGAAATATGAAAAGGCAACACATCCTCCTTTTCTCTTTTTCACTTACAAAATTGGCAGATAGATGAGGGGCCAGCATTGGTTGAGAATCCCATTTCAAGTATGCTGGAAAGAATTTGGCTATGAAACAAAAATATCTTTAGATACTTTTTTGAGTACAGCATTCAGATTTTGAACTTTTTCCTCCATTAAAAAAACCCCCACCTTCTACCACCCCTAATTAAGGGCTGGATATATCTACTGTGTTGAGTCTTAATTATATATTTGGAGCTGTAGCGTGGGATATAGTTTGTGAATAAATAGCAAGACTCTTAATGGCTTTAGTTTTGTTGTTCTCTGCCCAGAATCATTTGCTTGTGAGATTGGGGTGGGGGTGGGTTATATAAATTAGATAAATAAATAAATAAATCTTGACACTTTAAACAAATACATAAAATCAATTCAGCCTTTCCATTCCTGCTGCCAACTTTTTGGCAGCTATATTGGGTAACTATTGTCTCTCATTCAGGAAGAAAGAAACAGATTTTCCACATGTTTCTCAACTGAGAATTGAAAGTAGCATATCCTGTGCAGAAATCCCAATGCAGCTGATTGTGGAGAGACTAAACCCCCATAGTTGTGTACCATTCATAAAAATTTCACCTTATGGGTTATCTGTATCTTCCTTAGTCTGGTAGAGGATCTGGGAGTTTGAGGATTCAGCACAATATCTTAGCTGTTCTTAGCACTGCTGTCTTCTGGACAGAGAATCTCATTGTTTTTCCTGGGTTGTTCCTGGATTATTTACATATTTCATTGTGCTAAATCCATGTAAGATACCTGTGTTCATAAAATGCCACGTCTTCTTTGCCAGACCAATTCTTGACTACAGTTTATCTGCCTGGAATCCACACTGTATATCGGACATTAAAACGATTGAGCGGATCCAGAGATATTTCACAAGAAGAGTACTCCACTCCTCTGCTCACAATAGAATACCTTATACCATCAGACTTCAAATTTTTGGCTTGGACTGTTATGTCCTTATAAGGACATCCGCCCGGATTGGCTGCCAGCCACCGGGCGGGAAAGTTTGAATCCCTGGCTAGGGGCGGTGCGTCTGCCGGGAGCGAATATAAGGAGAGCTCCGGCAGCGTGCCAGCAGTCTTGACTTGTTACTTGTAACGAATAAAGTTGCTAAATGTATCGAGCTGGTCACGTCTTCTGTTCCTGCGCCTGATCTAACACTGGCGACGAAGGACTAGAGAAGAGAACCTGAACAAGACTCGCGGCACGAGCGCCCACCGAGCTGAAGTCACTACACCACAGTGAACCCCAGAATGGCTACCCCGCAAGCCCCGATGACCGCACTGAATCCATTCGACCCATCCCGGGAAAAGTGGAAAAATGGTCCGATTCCGACAATTCCTGCAAGGTAATGGCTACCAGAACCTCGACGATGAGAGGAAAAGAGCCCTCTTCCTGGCTCATTGCGGATCGGACGTCTTGGAGATGGCGATTGACCTCGTGGCACCCAGGGACATTGAAGAGATGTCCTGGAACGACCTGCAGGAAGTCCTACAGGAGCACTACGCACCTACAGGCACCCCCATCGCAAACAGATTCACCTTCCAGCAAAGAAACCAGCGGGAGGGGGAATCCATCAAGGAATTCGTGGCAGCGCTTCACCAAATCGCCGCCAACTGCGAGTTCGACAACGTGGATAATGCCATCCGAGACCGCGTTGTTTTTGGAATGCGAGATGTGGGTCTACAAAAGAAGTTCCTCAGCCGGAAGAGGATCCCACTCAAAGACGTCCTCGACGAAGCAACAGCGGCTGAGACATCTGAGCAAGCAGCCGCTGCGATGGTAAAAGCAAGAGGGATCCATAAGATCCACAAGTCGGGCCTGACCTCATCAGACGAGGCAACCACGCAATCTGAGTCTGATGGGGAAATGGCCGTCCACAAGGTTGCCCGCCCCCCCAGGCGGGAAAACCCACAGCATGGCGACCGGGGAGAACGATGCGGCAGCTGCAGAGGCGACCACCCCAGGGCAAACTGCAGATGGAGAGACGCGACCTGCCGCCGATGCCTGAAGAGAGGGCACATCGCCGAGGCCTGCAGAGCCACAGATCCAGCCCCGGAGCCACCCAGACCACGTTTCCGGGAGAATCGCAAAGACAATCAGAGGACATCCAAACGGTCCTCAAACCAGTCCCGGCGTGGGGAGGAGGAATATCCCCGGAGTAGAACGGTGCACCAGACCACCATCGCTCACACAAGCGACGAGGGGACCACCAAGTTCCACGTGACGCTGCTGGCAGAGGGGTCCCCATGCAAGATGGAGGTAGATTCTGGATCCGCCTACTCCATCATGGACTGGCAGCACCTACAGCAGCTGAAGCCATCCTGCAAGAAGACCCAGCGGAAAATCCCGAAGTCGAGGCTTGTGGACTTCAACGGAAACCCCATTGGAATCCTGGGCAGAACCACCATCCACATCAAATACAAGGACTTTAACGGAGAGCTGCCCATCACCATCGTGGAGAACAGCCGACCGAACCTGTTAGGAGTGGAGTGGTTTAAGCCGCTGGGGCTTTCCATCGAGGGCATCCATGAGATCCACAGGGACGAACTCGACACCATCATCGAAGAGTTCAAGGAAGTCTTCGATGGTAAGCTGGGAAAATTTGTGGGGAGGCCAATTTCCTTTAATCTGGACAAGGGAATCACCCCAATTAGGCTTAAGCCCCGCCGAGTTCCGTTTGCCCTGCGGCCTAAAGTAGATGAGCAGCTGGATAAGCTGATCGCCCAGGGCGTCCTGGAACCGATCGATCATGCCTCATGGGAAACCCCCATTGTGACCCCACTGAAGCATGATGGGTCTGTGCGCATCTGCGCCGACTACTGTTGTACCATCAACAAGGCGTTGGCACAGAGCGCATACCCAGTCCCAGTGGTGCAACACCTGCTGCATTCCCTGGGATCTGGATCAATTTTCGCGAAACTGGACCTGGCCCAGGCTTACCAGCAACTGCCAGTGGACGAAAAAACGGCGGAGGCTCAAACAATTGTCACGCACAGGGGGGCATTCAAATGCAACCGCCTCCAATTTGGAGTCAGCGCTGCCCCCGGAATCTTCCAATCTATGATGGAACGCCTTCTCCAAGGCGTTCCAGGGGTGGTGCCTTACTTCGACGATGTGCTCATCTCCGGTGACTCAAGAGCTCAACTCCTTGAAAGGCTCAGGCTTGTCCTGCAGCGATTCAGGGCCAAGGGCTTGAGGGTCAGGCGGGACAAGTGCATCATAGGAGTACAGGAAGTCGAGTTCCTGGGCTACCTCATTGATAGCACAGGCATCCACCCCACCAAATCAAAAGTGGAAGCAATCCATGAAGCTCCAAGCCCAAAAAACAAAACGGAGCTTCAGGCTTTCCTTGGGTTGCTCAACTTCTACGCCATTTTCTTAAAACAGAAAGCCACAGTTGCTGAGCCACTCCACCGCCTGCTGGGGAAATCGGCTTCCTGGAAGTGGGGCCAGGAAGAGGAAGCAGCGTTCCGGGCCATCAAAGGGCTATTGACATCCAAAAGCGTCCTCATCCAATACAGCGAGACGCTGCCCACCAAGCTGACTTGCGATGCGTCGCCATACGGGGTGGGGGCAGTCCTCAGCCATGAACTGCCCAACGGCACGGAAGCCCCAATCGCCTACTTCTCAAAGACAATGTCCGGCGCGGAGCGCAACTACAGTCAGCTGGACAAAGAAGCCCTGGCCATCGTGGCTGGAGTGAAGCGCTTCCACGAATACCTCTACGGAAGACGCTTCACCATCGTCACTGACCATAAGCCACTCCTGGGGCTCCTCGCCGGCGACCAACCCACCCCGACCTTCATGTCCCCACGGATGACAAGATGGGCCATCTTCCTAGCCGGCTACTCCTATAGGCTTGTGCACCAGCCAGGCACAGCCATAGGGAACGCCGATGCGCTCAGCAGATGCCCGTCAAAGAAACCAGTCGAAGACCCAGCCCCCACGCTCCATCTACTCCACATAGATGACGACGCCAGCTGTCCGGTGTCATCCGCAGACGTGGCCGTCCACACCCAAAAGGACCCCACCCTCCGCCAAGTGAAGTCCTGGGTCCTCAGAGGGTGGCCATTGGAAACGCCAGAGGAAAAGTTCAGCCCGTTCACCAGGAAACAGAAGGAGCTGTCCACCATGAAGGGCTGTCTGCTATGGGGAGACAGGGTGCTGATTCCCAGCACTCTGCAACGGCGGACGCTAGAAACGCTGCACAAAGGGCATCCGGGCATCGTTCGCATGAAGGCCCTGGCACGGAGTTACGTCTGGTGGCCCTCCATGGACAAAGACATTGAGCAATGGGTCTCCAGATGTGACCCGTGCCAAGAAGTTCGCCCAGCGCCGCCGCAATCCGAAGTCGCAAAGTGGGAGACCCCCAGCAACCCCTGGGCGAGGATCCATATTGACTTCGCGGGTCCGATGCAAGGGCGACACCTCCTCATCGTGGTAGATGCCTTCTCCAAGTGGCTCGAGGTGGTGCCCATGGCATCTACCACAACAGAAGCGACAATCCGAGCCCTGCGCCGTCTGTTCGCCACACATGGACTACCGGACGTGCTGGTCTCGGACAACGGCCCCCAGCTCACATCCCTGGCCATGGAGTCCTTCCTGGCAGGACTGGGCATCCGCCATGCCCTCTCCGCTCCGTACAGGCCGGCCGGAAACGGACAAGCGGAACGGATGGTCCGGCTCACAAAAGAAGCCCTCACCAAGATGGGCCCGGGAGACTGGCAAGAACGCATCGACAACTTCCTCCTCACCCAGCACATCACGCCACATGCCACCACCCACAAGAGCCCGGCCGAACTCCTCATGGGCAGAAGGTTGAGGTCACCCTTGGACCGGCTGCACCCCCAATCCAGCCCGGAAGTGACCGCAACCGCCAGCCGGCCGCTTCGCGCCTTCAGCAAAGGAAATTCAGTTTTCGCACTGAATTTCAACGGCTCTCCTAAGTGGCTGAAAGGGAAGATTGCCAGCACAACCGGCCCCAAATCCTACACCGTCGAGCTGGAAGATGGACAGGTCGTGAGACGTCACATCGACCAACTCCGGAAAAGGTGGGGGGGAGCACACGAAAACCAGCCTGACGAGGGAGGCCTACAACACCCAGACGAGGTAGGCCTACAACACCCCAGCGAGGTAGGCCTACCACACCCGGACGAGGTAGGCCTACCACACCCCTACGAGGCAGACCAACACCATCCCGACGAGGTCGGCCCAGCACATTACCAAGCACTGTCACGTCGGCAGTGCAGCGAGGTAGACCAGGGCCAACCGCACGGGGGATGGCAACACCAACCCGGCCAGGGGGGCACCCGGCACAACAGGGCCAGGGATCCCCGAACCAGCCCGCAGGTAGACCGGGACCTACCCAGAAGGGGAGCACCGCACCCTACCAGTGAAGGCAACCCACGGCAGCCCTACCAGGGAGACCTCAACGCGAGGCGAGTAGACCGGGGACCATCGCAGATGGGCACACCACAGCACATGGGCGAGGGTGGCACACGGCTCCCCGGCGAGAGGGACCCCCGCCCAACGCAAGAAACAACCCGGCAACAACAACCCAACCCAGACGACCCCAACCACCAACTGGCGGTAGACCAGGGACTAGGGGGAAGGGAAAGCCGACAACAACCCGGCCAGGGAGGCCTGCACCACCCCGGCAGGGGAGACCTCCACCAACCCGAGGAGGTATCCCCACAACGACACCCCGACCAGGTCGACCACCACCAACCCGACGGGGAAGGCCAACGCCAGCCCGGCCAAGGAGACCTGCGCCACCCCTGCAAGGTGGGACACCGCGACCCGAGCCAACACCACCCACAGCGAACAGACCGGACCCAAGGGCACCGGCCCGAACCACCCTCCGGACCACAGCGAACCGGGCCGCAGCAGAACCGCAGCCACCGGGAGACCGAGGAAGAGCAAGTGACAGCCGGGGTCTTACCGAGACTCAGACGCTCTTCCCAGGTCGGAACCGAACAGCACCGCCGAGGCGAAAGATCCACAGGCCAGGAAGAAGACCACCAGAACCAGCCAGCCAAGGCCTGCGGTCCGGCCGGAGGCGCTGAGGGTGACCCCGCACACTCGCCAGCCGAACCGAGCCCGGTTCCGGGGAAGGATCCAGGAGCCACAGGAACCCCGTCCGTCCAGGGCGGGGACACGGAAGAAATGAGACTGCGCAGGTCAAGTAGGGTGCCTAGGCGTCCTACGTACCTGCAGGACTACGTCACGTTTATTGACGAACACTGAACTCTTTTTCTTGGACTAGGGGGGAGGAGTGTTATGTCCTTATAAGGACATCCGCCCGGATTGGCTGCCAGCCACCGGGCGGGAAAGTTTGAATCCCTGGCTAGGGGCGGTGCGTCTGCCGGGAGCGAATATAAGGAGAGCTCCGGCAGCGCGCCAGCAGTCTTGACTTGTTACTTGTAACGAATAAAGTTGCTAAATGTATCGAGCTGGTCACGTCTTCTGTTCCTGCGCCTGATCTAACATGGACAATCTGTAATTGCACTGCCTGTGGTATGATCTAAGCACAGTACACAAAATTATCTGCTACAATGTCTTACCTGTCAACAACTTCTTCAGCTTCAACCTCAATAATACACAGGCAAACAATTGGTACAAACTCAAGGTAAACCGTTTCAAACTCGATTGCAGAAAATACGACTTCAGCAACAGGGTGGTCAATGCCTGGAATGCTCTACCCGACTCTGTTGTTACATCCTCAAACTCCCATAACTTTAACCTTAAACTGTCTACTGTGGACCTCACCCCATTCCTAAGAGGTCTATAAGGGGGCATGCATAAGCGCACCAGAGTGCCTACTGTCCCTGTCCTACTGTCTCCATTTATTTATATTCATTTCTTTTGTTCATATCCATATTTATATTTATACCTGCTATCTTGTACATGTTTGTCAAACTAATAAATACAAATAAGTACAAATACGCTATGCAGAGATGGGAGAAGATGGAGAAGAGAGAAGAAAAAAAAATCAGATATGTTTTTCCTCGACTGCAGCGGATGCAATAAAAAATTCTCAGTGTGAAACCAGTTTATGTATTCTGAAGTGATTGTTCTTTCCAGCACCATCTAGAATCAGCTGAACAGATTCGTGATCTCAGATTTTCCTAACTTGCAAATGTAATACTTTGCACTCTTCTTCTATAGGTTCATTGGAACAAATTCTCCAAGTGCTGAATTCTGTGCTAATAGGACTAATGATTCTGAAGCTTAAGGAGCAGAGAGGGACAATCCGTCAGGCAGACTGGGTGCAAGGTTAGTACTCAAAAACCAGATGGCCTTATTTGAATACTGAGACTATCATGGCCAGGTTCCAGTCAAGCCATCTGGTTTGATGATAATCCTCTGGGCTAATATCAAGTGTAGTACATGAACTATACCTGTATGCCTTATCCCATTATGACACCCAAGTGACCAAAAGCAGCAGGAACCTCTGTGAGGGTGCAAAATGCACACTTGAACTGACACCTACTGGAAAGGGCCCACAACTGAAAGCTGTGATCAGGGAACAAAATTGGCCTGGTTAACATGCCATATGAAACCAAGCTTACCTGTTCTCTTACCTGTTACTCAAGGGTATCAAACTCGATTTCATTGAGGGTGGCATCAGGGTTGTGTTTGACCTTGGAAGGCCAGGGTGGGCGTGGCCAGGGTGGTCATGGCCAGTTCAAAGTCAGTCAAGTCAGGGGCGACTGTGGTGGTCTGAGCTTCCTGCAACCCTCTGCCAGCGAAAACGGAGTTTGGGAGGGCCTCCCGCAGCCCTCCTGGGCTCCATTTTCACTGGCAGAGACACCATGGGCTGGTCCTTTGCCGTTTCTAGACCTGTGGGCCAGATCTAAGCACCCTGAGAGCCGGATCTGGTCCCCAGGTCTTGAGTTTGACACCACTGTTCTAACTCTTCATCTGAGGCAATCTATATTAAATACAGAAATCATTATCAAGTTTTGTAAAGGTACATTTCATATAGCATAAGATCAAGTCTGAACCAGCTGGGTTCCTCTTTTGATCTCAGGATAAACAGCAGAAGGAAACAAGATCAAGGAAAATTTGCAATAACGTTTATGAAAACTAGGATATTAAAAAGGGATTTTATATAAGTGT